>VZRR01007514.1:304883-430168 GCA_013398015.1 Oreocharis arfaki
TGGCGGGGGGCGGCGGGCGAGCGGCCGCCCTGTCCGGCGCAAACCGAGCGTGTCCGACTGCGGAGCGGGGCACCAGTGCAGCCTTCTTTCCAAGGTCCATCAGCAATCGCAGTAATTAGGGCTTTCCACCAGCAGAAGAAGAAGGAGGTAAAAAAAAAAAAAGAAGCCAAAAAAAAGCCAAAAAAAAAAAGCCAACCCAACACACGCACACAGCGCCCGTGGGCGTGATTGCGCGGAAGCAAATAAAAATCTTCACAAGCGGCAGCGAAAGCGCCGCGGGCGACGATCCGTCCCACCAGCCCAGGTGGTGTCGCCGCGGGGCTCCCCGCGCTCCCACCCGGCTCCGCCGGCGCTCGGGCCGCCGACCGCCCCCTCCGCAGCTCGGCGCGGACCGGCCCGCGCGAGGGGGACGATGGAGCCGAGCGGGTGCAGGGGTCCCCCCTGCCCGCCTCCCGTCACTTGCTTAAAGGCTGGGCGGTGCGGAGCCGGGGGTCCGCCGCTGCAGAGCCATCCCCGGGCCGGCTCCCTCCATTTTACACTGAGAAGAAAAAGCCCAAACAGAAAAAGAAGTTTCTGCACAAGCGGGAAGGGGGAGGGGGGCTGTGCACGCGTGTGTCTGTCTTACGGGGCGACTGATCCTGCAAGGCGAGCAGGAGCAGGGGGAGGGGAGCAGTCCGGGCTTCAGGAGCTGCGGCTCCCCCAATCCATCGGTGCCAGAGGCGCCCAGCGCCGGGGAGCGGGATACGCGGGAGAAGAGCCGGGAGAGCAAGCCGGGGCAGGCGGCGTCGCGGCAGCCGACCCTTCCTCCGCGGGGCTCTGCCCCCGACCGCTGCAGCCGGCCCCGCTCCCCCCGCGTCTCTCCCTCGCTCCTCTTCACCCCGCTGCTTAAAACTGCGACAGAAAAAAAAAAAAAAAAGGAAAAGAAAAAAAAGTTAGAGAGCCAACGGCAGCTGGAAAACTTTCTGGGCAGCGCATGCGCCCAGGGCCGGCCTATTGCAGACGGGGCTGGATTTTAAAGCTGTACGGCAGCGAGCCGGGACCCCGCGCAGCCCCCGGGCCGGTGGCGAGCCGCGCGGTCCGCGTTCCCGTCCCGTCCCGTCCGCCACGCCGAGTCCCGCATCACCGGGACCATCTCGCTGGTCAGGCTCGGCGTGAGGCCCCGCGAACGCAAACTCTTCCTGCAGAGCAGCGCCCCGAGCGCCCATCCCGGCCGGCGGGGTGCGTGCGGGGGTGCACGGCCCCTCCCGCAGCGCCCGCTGCCTGTCCTGGGCCGGGAGGGGGGCACATGTGCGCCCATATACAGCCATATACACACACGTACACCCATATATACCCATTTACCCACGCAGGCTCTGCCGGGCCAGCCCCGCGGGGCTCCCCCTCGCACACATGTGCACACAATGTGCGGCGCACATGGCCGCGCCGAGGGGCTGCCCCAGCATTCCTGCCGGGCGGCTCGCTGACAAGTCCTGCTTGTCGCATGCTCCGAGGCGCGGAGGCGGCCGCGTGTGCCGCCTGCCAAAGGGGTGACCGAGCGAGCTCGACGGCTCGTGTTCCTCCTTCTGCAGCGGTTTTTTGCCGCTGTAAATTTGGCGAGTTGTTGACAAAACCGTTCGGGTTAAATCAAGTAAGACCCAATAAGAGCTACAGAGGAGGGGGGCTTAGCGGACCCTTTGCACCTCCGAGCTCTTTCCCCGCTCTGCAGCCCTCGGGTTTTCATTGCGCCTCTCCCGTCCCGTGCGCACCCAAGCACAGGAAATGGGAGCGTTCCCCCAGCCGTGCCACAACGCCGCAGTATTTTCCCTGTATCCGCCTGCAACTGTGGGTCCACGGGGGGATGCGGGGGAGGGGGCATATTATCAAAGCAGCCCTGGCAAATCCAACCAGGCTGCGAGAGCAGCTCCGCTATCAATAAATGCATTCACTCCTTCAAAGCCATTCCAGTGCAAATAAAATCCCTTCAGGAGGCCGATGGGGGAAAAGGCACATCCCGGCCGGCCCGAGCTGCTGCCGCTGCCCACCTGCTCCCGAGCCAAGAGCTCGTCCGCCCCGACGGGGCGCTGCCCGCCAGGTAAGCGCGGCACCCGCGGCGGCCGAACGGGCCAGCTGCCCGCGCCAGGCCCCATCGCCCCGCTCCCCCCGAGCCCGCCCGGGAGGAGTCGCGCTGCAGGGGCCGCCGAGAGGGGCGCGGCGCTGGGAGCCGAGCGGCGGCGGCGCGGGGCGGCGCGGAACGGTAGCGCACCGGGCGGCGCGGAGCCCCCTCGGCCCACGGTGGGCAGGGGGTCAGCCCGGGACTCTGCGACACCTGAGTGCCCCGGCGGGGTCCGAGGCCTCAGCATCGCTGCCGGCAGGTTTCTTTACTCTCTAGTATCCAAAGAGCCTTTCCATTAGGCATCCTCACTGCCCGGGCTGCTGTTCATTCCTCGGGACGCCTGGTGAGGAATTTATAAATTAGGTGTAGCACCAGGTCCGGGGAGGGGGAAGGAATAAAGGGGCTGTTCGTTCCTTTAAGAAGACCAACCTTAGTTTTATGCCTAGTAAATAATATTTTATTGCCTTTGGTTTACTGTGGCATTTCAATTATCCCCTTTAGGAGTCTGCAAACTGCGTAGGTTAAAGGTCATTTCTCAAATCACTAGAATTAGTAAAGAATAGCAGAAAACTGTAAAAGGGGGAGGAGCCGCGCAGTAAAACAAGAAAGATCGCTTGGAATAAACTAATAAAGAGCCCCAAGCTGTTTACCTCTCGCATTTGTATTCCCGAATGATGTTTATCATCGTGTAATTGCATAATGTCATCGGGCACAAGAAAACGTCAAGCCCGGGACGATCCACACGGGCAGGGCTGTGAGCGGGTGTTTGGCAAGGGGCGAAGCATTTCACCAGATCATTTTCTTTGCCGGGATTCCTAGTCGCTGCTTTTGAAAAGAGAACTGAACAGGGAATTTATAAATCACGGGCAAATTGTCAAGCTATGGCGCATATAAGTGGAAATAAAGGGCAGAAATCCAAACATCCTGCAAGGCTTTAAGAATTTTAATTTCTCCTCAGTATTTAAAACAGCTGGGTGAAGCTAGAGGGGGCAGGAGGGAGAAGCACTGACAATGTTACAGGCGTTCGTACTGCCCAAGGTTTTGTTTTCCAGGTTTGTTACTGATGGAGCTCTAAAGGTAACCAGACAGTCGATCTGTCTGGCTTTACTGCCAACGTCGAAGGGTTTTCTGGAGAAAAAAATAAATTCTCAGAGTAATGTCATAAGAAGTGTGACGATATCGTTGAATGCCCGAACAGCAGAACCTTGAAAAGCAGCACTGCAGGATTTTAGAGATTTAGGTCTGTTACAGCTCTGCAATTCTCTGTAGGACAGAAGTAAACTATTTCTGGTCTTTTCGATGTGTTTCTGCCATTTTTCTGCAGGGTAATGCATTTTAACAAAGGAGTAGTCACATCAAAACCTTGCACGCCTGTGTTCATTGGAACATGTGGTGCTGTGTGATTTACATCTGTCCACCTTGGCCAATAGCAGGGTTTTCATCATGAAGAACCCGTTTGGGAAACAGAACTTGCAAGGAAAGGAGGTGTTTTCCTATATGTCTTTTTAGCTCATTGTGGAATTTGAGTATAGGATGTAGGAATCATGACACACATCACACTGAACCATTGTGAAGGCACGGCCCACGTGCAGCTGGTTTGGAATTTTTACAGTGTATCTGCTTTTTTAGCTGAGAGTCGTACCATAATGCCCATCTGACAGAGCAAAGATGTCGTGTCACTTTGAACATGTAACCTGCACTCTGCCCACCAGACCATCTATGCCAGGGATGACTTTATTTTAAGCTCCTAGGGATTTAGATGTAACAGCCTTGAAATCGCAGATGCACTTTCCTAAGGCTGTTTTCTTTCCCAAAACATGCTGTTGCTTTTTTTCAGCAGACCACTCTGTCATCCAAAAGATGGCTAAACTACAAAAGAAATGCCAAATATGATAATTTTATGCCAAATCTTGCAGTAAGTGTTATTTTCCTAATCTTCATCCAGTAGAGGCAAGAAATAGCATGGCAAACTCTCTTTTTAGACAATAACTTTGTATTTCTAGCTCGCCTAAATTCTGAACAGACTTTGACAAGTTAAGAGACTAGAAGACAAAGAAAAAAGTATGGATGTGTGTCCATGTATGGATGTACCCCCACCCTGTTCCTTTCCCATCTCTCAAATCTCAAATTTATGATGGAAAGAAGCCAGCATATCTGGGAGCAGCAATAAACCACTGGAGAGGAAGAAATAGGAGTCTAGATTAGCATTCATCTTTACCAGATGAAGACATATTTTAGATGCGAGAGATGCAAATAAGAGGCAGCAGGCAAGAGAGGAAAGTTTACAGGGTAATGAAGTGTAACAAATTCAGGTGAATACACCAAACTACAAACCTGCAAAGCCTGTAGAAAAATATATACCACTTTATATTTAAATTGATGATAAGCATACCAATTTGTTATTACTAGTAATGAAATGCATAGCAAATAGCCCCCATTTGTCTGCATTATCAGCTGGAGAAAGACAGCTGTGGACTCATTTTTCGCTTTTCATGTGCAAAACTCAGGTGGGTTCTTCCATTCCCTTCTTTTGAGGTTGAATAAACCCCAGTGCCACTGCAGAAGCCACAGCCCAGGTACAACACGTGTGCTGTGTCATGGAGGAAAATACAGAGATGAGAAAATAATTTACAAAAAAACAAACAAACAAACAAAAACCTAAAAAAAACCCCAGTAACTAAAAGCTGCACATCTATTGCAGCTTGGGGCTCCACTGCCGTGAGCTCAGCCAGGTGGAAGATGGTCAAAAAACGCCCTCTCACAAGAGCAGGGAAGGCTGTGTTTTGGTGCCCCACAGCAATGATTGCTGTTCTGGGAGACTGGTGCCACGGGCAGCAGCTTGTGCCCTGCCCTGGCTCTGGCACACTGAGCTCAGTGAGCTGAGGTGCAGGTGCTGATATCAGTGAAGGTGTCTGAAGGTGTTCAAGGAGGACTTGACTCTCCTACAGCCAACAGGACATGGGAAAGCGCTCTGGACCTCTGGAGTTAGACTGTGATAGGGTTCTGACATTTTTCAGTTTGATCTCTGGAACAGTAAGGTTGTTGAAGGTAACTATCAAAGGGATAAATTTACACCCCTAGAAGAATGTGCAGTTTTGTCCCCTGTCCTGCTTCTCTCTGGGGCACGTGTCCCTCTCCTCACACCTTGTACCTCTGTCTCTGTGTGTGGGTCTTTATCTCGGTGATACCTCGCCCATCCGCATCTCGGCCATCCCCCTGCTGCCACCATATGTCATTGGAATGTTTCAAGTAGTGAGTCTGGTTTACTTAAAGAACAGTGCTTTTAGAGGAATAATACTTTGCTTTGTTTCCATTAGGACCTTAAAAAAAACGTTTATGGGAGGAAAAATAAACAATCCCACCACCACTCCTTAACAACAGAGTACTTACCCTCTCCTAATGCTACCAGTTCCTTCTTTCACTGAGGCCAAAGGCAACTCCCATAAACTCTGGAGGGCTCTTACATGTTTCTTCTGAGTGCCCTGAACATAACTCTCCCCAATACACACACACAAAGGCACACAGAGGCTTCATTTTTCAGAGATGACCAGGCTGGGAGTTTTGTCCCGCTCACTACAGCCCAGCACAGTGTCCTGGTTCCTCCTCAGGGAGCTGCAGAGTAGGTGACACGTGGCAGGCCATGGCTGCAGAGGGGTCAGCATGGGAGACAGTGGGGAAGGGACAGCACAAGGCCCCTTTCCACAGCCCATCTGCATCCCTCCCGTGGAACAGCCAGTCCTGCTCTGGCATGCAGGTCTCTGCCTCAGGGCTGTGCTTCAGTCCCCAAGTGCAGCTGCAAAGGGTGGGAGGAGCAGCCCAGCACGAGCTGTAGAGGTGAGGGATCATGCTGGGATCTCTGCTCTTTGAACACACCCCCCCGGACCTTAGGAGGTAGGACTCCTACCTTAGGAAGATTTTAAATCCCATTTTCTGCTGGCATATTCATGGTGTTGGTGTGATCACTGTGCCACGCTCACGACCTGCAGGCAACCAGGATTCTCAGGAGATTTTACTGATGGCAAATGAGCAGACCATGAACTGGGGAGTAGAAGAAAGGAAAGGGCTCCACAGACTTTTTATAAGCATGGACCAGTCTGACACCCACTCCTGACATGGTCACAACCATGTGTGGTTGCCTGGGGCCACACCCGCTCCTGAATAGCACTCCTTACCTCCGAGAAGATTAGAAGATTAGGCTGGAGTTTATAATTGTAGCAATATTAGATCCTCAGATTCCGCACAGCTCAAGGAGGAATGTAGGTGGATGTTGTTTGAAGCTCTCACCTGAAATATCTCTGAGGATTTCTTTAGTGTATGTACACACACATGTCATCAGTAAAGTGTGTTTAAGAGTGAGAGAAGGGATCTTGGTTAGCCACTATATGACACTTATCTTTGAGACTACTTAGCTAATTCATCATTTCCTTAGGACTAAAGATATGTCATAACAGCTAAGCCAATGTATATTTGTCCATGACTGCTTAAAGCCAATATCATTCTGAAGATAGCTATTAATCTAGGCACCATGAGCAAAACATCTGATAAATTTAACCCTATCTTTCAAGTTCCATAGTAGTCTGTCAATCGACCTTGATTCTTCCGGTTTATTTAGAATACGGCATTATTTTAAAACCCATTTTAAAAGATATTTAAGGTTGAGATGAGTTTTGAACTCTTCATTTTAGGTATTTGATTAGGCAAACCTTGTGACTTGTTGCCCTGGTGATATTATTGTCTTTATTTTTTCATGATCAAGGTACTATTTTAGCTCTACATTATTTTCCTCAATTTAAATAAAAAACGTGAAGACTTTTGAAAATGGCAATGACAGTGTGAATGTTTGCCTGCAGTGAAGAACACAAGGATACAATGACAGCACAGACATGGGACCAGGCTGAGGAATATGAACTAAGATTCTCTACAGAATAGGTGAAAAGGGCAGGTGGCACTTGGTTCTCCTGCTAAAATCATTAACTTGAAGAGTTGGAAGTTGCAATTCTCATTCTCTTCTGCTCTTTAGAGCCTGTAGAGTGTCCTTTTTTGAGGAGTGACCTGACAAAATATGTTTATAGTAACGAGTTGGAAGAAACAAACACCTCAGCAGTGAAAAGTGCATTGTCCTTCCAGGCAGGAGCTGGCGACACGGTGGACGAGGGCTCCTGCAGTAAGGCCTTCACTGCCCTCCAGCCTCTCTGAGTCCTGGTGTCAAAGTCCATAGTCTGTGTGTGTGTGACTCCTCTCGTTCTGTTTCTTCATCCAAAGGCAGAGAAACACCATCAGAGCAGCTCCTGGAGCTGACAGTCCCGTGGGGATGGAAGATGATCTTCTGTCCTTTATAATGGTACAGAACACCAGAACACTGTGAGCATTTTCATCAAGTAGCTGTATTTTTGCTTCTGGGAGAGTGTGACAGGTACTCATTACTGCCCAGTGTGATGGTAATTGCCCAGCCCTGCCTTGCTGGCACCTGTCCTGGTGGCAGCATTTCTTCCACCCAGCCAGTAATAACCTATAATTCAAAGCAGAGTGGTGACTCCGTGATATCACTTTCAACAAAGCAGCCAAGCAAAGGAACAGCTACAGGAGTAGCCACTTAATTGCTTGATAATAGTCCTTGCACTTCAGTTTATCTAACAGTCTTTATTACAGGTTGCCAATTTTGCATTTTTTCCTTATTTAGTCAGTTGTTTTGCCAATATTTTCGTAAAATGCTTCCTTCCAAATTGTCTGAGGCTTACAGGGGAACTTACCCAGAACAGAGGTGGATGTACTGATTGATCCACTGCTGCTTGTAGTGAACTCCAGAGGAAAGCCAAACCTCATTCCTTTCTGTAAGGTTCTATACAGATCATTTATTGCATTTTCATGATCAGTTTGGTATATTTCTACAACCTTTTTTTTTTTTTTGACAATATGGTATGAAGTTATTTTGGGGGCTGCATTATCATGGGTAAGATATTCTATTTCCATAGAATCTGATAGCACTTCTTCACTATCCCACAACATCACCTTGTATTCCCAAGATTTTCAGTATTTTCTTTGTACTTCTGCTCTGTGTCAAAAAGGTGACTTAGTTGTAAGTCCCAGCTTGACTCTGTAAAAAGAGTATAGAATATGCATTGTAAAAGTCACTTAAATAGTTAAATGTGTGTCACAGCAGGGCTTTTTGCCACTGAGTGGGCAGGGCACTCCCCTGCCAAATGCTGGACTTTATACTTGCCATTTGCACTGCAATGCATATTGACAGTCCTGTCCCTGAGACCAGAGCACTTTTGGGGAAAGCATTCCTTGTCTGAAACACAATTTGAGCAGTATTTTATTATACTGTGACCCTGTGAGCATACATTCAGGAGGGACTTCTGGGGTTTATTTCAGCTGATTATGGAACACAGAGCAGAATACAGCCAGTGACCTCTGTAAATGATCACATATTTGACTTTTGGATAAGAAGTCATCTAGTCATAAATGATTTATCTAAAAGATTCTATCTGATCTGAGACTAAGCTTCACCCAGCTGCATTAGGAAAGCATGTAACAATTTATAAATTTCACATACTGTAGTACTTTAGAAAATATATTTACGTTCTATATTCTTTACATATATCTGGACTGGATTTTGAAAGCTAACTCAAAGTAAAATCAGATTTTTGAAATGTTTGTTACAAAGCCCTTCCTAAAAGTCTGGTATTCATTTCAAGATGATATCCTGTATTTAATAAGAATTGTTAATATTGTCTGTGTAGCATAATTACAAAACTGTACTAAGATGTGGCACTCAAAAGAAGTGTCCTTTTCATCTTCATTCCTGCGGTGCAAGTAGGATGTGCATCACATCAAAACTATCTCCTCAATTGCCATTTTGTTTATAACATAGTCCAAGGCAGCGACTTTGAAATGAATATGCAAATAGGAAGAAATTTAGAAAAATAAAAACATCTGATTTTTTAAATTTGTCCCATTCCTCTGGTGCTTGACCTTCCTGGAAGTACTGGGCTATCACACATCAAGGCGCCATTCCTTTCATACGAATTACTCAATTCAAATACATTTACTTTATTTTCAGACTGCAGTTCAGTGTCTGTGTTGGTAGGTAATCTAAATTCCTCCCCAAACTTGCTCTTGTGGCAAGGTCGAACAAACCAGTTGCAGAAAATGCCCCTCCAGTGCAATTTCTCCCTAATCCCTCAGAGTTTAATGAATGTGCACACATCACAATTTGTATTTGGAATTTCAGAATTGAGAGGGAAAAGGAATCGAGCCAAACTAGCCAGGTGAATTCTGAAAAAAACATTTCTAAACAACCTTTTTTGATGTTTCCTGGTTTGCCTGATTCCTTGGGACACTGATGTAATGTAATATATATCAAGAAAGTTTTGTAAGGCTTTTTGTATCTCAGTCTCCATTGTGTGAGATGCTGACTGTATTCCAATCCCACAGCAATCAAAGGAAGGAGGGCATTTCATACTGCACAGGACACATGGGTAATCCAAGTCTGAAGTATGTGCTTAATTTCAGTCAGTCTTACCTTAGGTGCCTCCCACCTCATGCCAAGTTCTCTGTGCACCCCAAGAGAAGGTGGCAAAGCAGCTGAAGAATCACAGGGCTCCTTCATGAAGAAGTTTTCAAAGACTGCATATGGAACTTCCGTGTGGGGGAATTTAGAGCTAAAAAATGTGCAAAGCAGTGCAGGAAGTAGAAAAACAGTCCTGTACAGCCCTATGGCTGCAGTGGGGAAGAGCAAACAGAACAGCAGCAATGCATAAACATTTTAACCCAAATCTTTCCCTGTGGTCTGTGTAGAGAACAGATGTGGACAAGGATTGCTGCGAAAAGGTACCAGTATGACCATGAGCATTCACATTAACCCAAATGCATTTATAATTGATTTCAGGCTCTAAGTCCTGTAAAAATTTGCTCACATGAGTAGTTGTATTCTTCTATAAGCTATCAGGCCAATTATAGCCTCAAATGCCAAGCACTGATATCCCTCACTCGCTGCAGAAGGACTAAGAGTAATTCCTTCTGACTTCAGTAGCGTGGGAACAAGGTGCTTCTCCTGCTTCCTGATTTTAAACTTGTAACCTGTTTCACAGACACTATTGAATATAATAACATTTATAGTCCAATTAGTAAATGGTTCTCTGTATTTTAGCAGAATAACTATATCCAGTCTGTAATGCTTCACAGATAAGGAAGATTGTAAGACATTTCACTTAATTTAGCTGTGAATTGCATTAAGTGATGGTAACCTTGAAGAAAAATTAAGAGTATCTGCAAAATAATCAGGTCTGAGTAAGAGGATTCCTCTGAAATATTAATTTTCTTTTAACCAAGAAAAAAATTCTCATCATATGAGCTGGACAGGTCTTTTCCTGTAGTTTTCAGACTCTGATGTTTTATTGACCAAACTCCTTGCTTTAGACTTGAGCTCATGTTCTCTGAGGAAGTACAAGTGGTAATTATGCAAGTCTTTCCTTCCCTGTCATGGGCAACATTCATGAGGGAGATTTACAACCTTCACCTTTCAGATATGGAGACTGGTTGTTTAACTTCAGAGAGAACAACTCTGACATGGTGAATGGCATCAGAATTGGAACAAATCCTCTAGAAACTGGCTACATGGACAGTCCTGGGAGTTAATAATTATGGTGGGAGATTTTGCCTCTTCTTTCTCCTATAGTAACCCCAGCTGCAAGATTGCTCAGAATTTAATTTGTTTTAGAAAACAGAGTCCTAAATAAAATGCATTTTACTCCTCTATGCCAAAGCAAATCTACCTCTAGCAATAGCAAATTAACCAATGGAATGAATGATATTTTGTTAAATCGTAACCAATGAGACAAGTGATCATAATGTAAAGACACCATAATGAAAGATCGTGTTAAGAGCTGGTAGGAGTTGAGTGCTGGCCTAGATACAGAATCAGGACAGCTACAAACAAAACACATCATAAATTAACTTCAGTAATGAGACCTAAGATGTATTTTTTTTATCACAAAGCATTCAAAAAGTCAGGCGGTCTGTTCATCTGACTTACATTTAGCTGAAATTTTGATATATAGAGGAAACAGTTTGGCCCCGTGCTCCTGTAAATGTACACATTTGCTTCAGAAAGAAGAAAGTGGGTTGCAGTCAGAAATTTACTTTTAATCAATGGTCTTTCATTTCACTTCAGTAAAGTTTGGATTAGCCCCTTAATGCACACTCTTATCATGACTGACAACAGTCCTGCCTTCACACATTTGGTTGATCTAAGCCTGCAGAAGGTGCAGAGGGCAGGAGAGCTGCACAAGGAACACGGCTGGTCTGTAATGGCTGCATTTTTGTGACCCTTTGTGGATTGTAATAAGGATCTTTTTATTAAAACAAAACAAAACTGCAAGAGCTCGGGGGCAGATCTGTGTTCTCTTTTGGCCTGTGTTAACCTCTAACCAAAATCTGGCCATTTGAAAAAAAGTGTACTTCAGCTGTTCTTCTTTATTTTTGGAAGTTTAAAATGAAATATAAAGCCCATAATAAAATGCATATGAGGACACAAATCAATAGACGTGAGAACTATGTTAAGAACTATGCAACCATAGAGGTCTTCATTAACAAGGGTGTTCTCCTTGTGAAATTCAGAAAATGCTCTGATTCACTTGTATGCATGTTGCTGTTTGTGTCATTATTTATTTCTATGGTAACCAAAACAGTAAAGACAGCAATATTAGACAACAGTAATCAAGGAAAAAAAAAATCAAAAAATCCAAAAGGAGACAACTAAGAGCCAAAACAGAGGTGTTTAGATAATGGTGTAATTTGCTATAATAACTGTTTAACCACGTATTTGGCAAGCCCTGGATAAATCACTTATGAGTAATGCATTTGTCCAAATTACATTTAAATAAAAAGTAGTTACCATGCTCCATTATCATGTGTTCTGCACAGAAATTTCCTCCCTGTCAATTTTCCCACGGCAAGAAGGCTTCTCACTGAACCCAGGTTAGCTGTGGATTGGAGCTGATTTCTCTTGTGCAGCCTCTGCGAAGCTGGTTAGGTGCTCTGGAGCCACATATCATCAGTCCACTGCTATCTGGAGCTATCTCACTTCCTTGTGCAGCCTCCCACTCGCCTCTTCCCTGTCTGCTCCATCTGGAGGGAGCTTGGCTGCTCTCCTCCAGCCCCAGCTCCCCGAGTGCACGGCAGCTGCAGCTGCCAGAACATCTGCTGTCTCCTGGCCTCGCTGGGGTGAGGACCAAAAGCACGGCCTTTTTAAAGTTGGACACTCGCCTCCATTTGAAACTGGATGAGTTCAAAGTTCTTCTATTTGTCCTGAGACTTGCAGCTTCATGGGAATAGTCAACTGTCTGCAACACAAATTCGAGTGCACGTTTCAAAGGGATACAATGCATTGTCTTTAGATGCACTGGCATTGTGCCTGCTCTTCCCCTGCATCCGTGGAGATTTGGGGTTAGAACAATCTCATTCTGAAGGAAGAGTAATTTTCAAGAGTAAGGAGTGGAAGGAATGCAAACCCAAACAAAATTAGTCCTTGATTCTGCAACTGCATCCATCAAGGGTGGGCTTCTACTGCACCAGTGCCTCCAGCCTCATACAAAAGCTGAAACGATGTGCCCTGGGCTACTCCTGATGAAGGCAGAGGTCACCTCATGTCTGAAAAGGTGCATTTGAAAAAGAGATATCTTATTTGGAAAGTTACAAGCATGAAATAACATTACTATAATCTCACAGGAGGAAAATCTGCACAGCAGCCCCCCATCAGCTGTACTTTTCATCCGTGGGTCAAATCATGCCCTGGCGACGTGCAGAGCTCCCACTGACTTCATAATGGGAAATGTATTACTTATTTAGAGCTGACTTGGCTTTGTTTAGAATGATTTAATACTTTGGTTATTAAAAGTTTTGTGGTTTGGAGAAGCAATATCAACAGGTGACCCACGCTCTTCTTTGCCACTCTGTTCTGTACTTTCTGACAGGTTTCTGCACGGGGCAGGACCCAGTGTGTGTTGGTTAGTGAGGCTCTTCCAGGACCAAATCCTGGACCTCGAGCACAGTGTGAACAACCTGGGATGCAGTCGGAGTTCAGCTTTATCCAACTCGTGCTGGCGTTTGGGACTCTCGAAATGTGTCTAAACTGACATGTTGGCTTGAAATGCAAGCTGACACAGCTCCATCCCCTGAGCATCCCCCACTGCTTATACTTCTGCTTGCTCAAAACTTGAGCTGCTCTGGCTCAAGTCTGGAGTGAACAAACAGGCTCTCTGAGGAGGAAACCTCAAGCTCAGAAGAGTTTGATCCTTAATCAGGCTCTCTCGGAGCTGGAGGAGCTCTTGACTGTATGAACTCAAACTCCAACACGAGGTGAGATGTTCCTGCACCCAGAGTTGCCCTCTGGGGAGCTCCTCACTCCTGTGGCACCCACAGACACAAACGTGCTGATCCTGCCCCTCCCCTGGGGCCCTCACAGACGCTTTTACAGAGGAAAGATCCTTATAGAAAATGGGGCTTAAGGGCCTTTGCCAGTTCCCCCAAATCCACTGTGCCCCATCTAGGTCCTTAGTAAGACACGTGCACGCACTGTCCCTGAAACCACGTGGGGAAGCAGGAGCTGCTTTTAAAGCAGGAAGCAGTGAATACTGAAAAGAGAATCCAAAAATGTGTCTCCAGTGGGATGGGCAGCCCCCCGGTACAGACAGCAACTGAACACAGAGCAGGGCGCTCCGAATAATTGTGCAGGTCTGGAGAGAAGATAGAAGCTCAATTTATACCACTGCAGCTCAAAGCTAAGTAGGCATAAGTAGAATACACAATAAATGCATATTTAGCTGTAGTTTAAAGTGAAACTTAATATCCTATGTTAGTGCATAGTACTCTCTTATGAAGAAAACTAATTTATAGGTAAAGAAACAGAGGTAAAACTAAGAGACTGTGTGTTTTTAAATAAGCTAAGTAAAATGCATACTTACTTACCTTTTATTCTCCTGCTGTGTGTGCCCTGAGCTGGTCCAGAGAGTTCTATGAGGTAAGAAATTCCTGGTCAACAAAAGTTCCTTTTCTAAAAAAAGTGAACATAATGGAAACGGGGAACCACTTACCAGGCAGCTGAAAAAGGAGCTGACTGTGCAGAGAATTTCACACCTTATGGCTTTTGGTCAGTAAAGAACATAAACAAAATGTAATTTTCTATGCAATTACACAGGGTCACACAAGAATATTATGTTTTAGAAACCCACTCAAAAGCATATTGCTCTCTAAGAGCCCAATCCAGAAAATGGTTCCTCACTTCAGTAAAGTTACTTGTAAGCGTTTCTGGGAGTGGGGCCTACGAGACATTTTCCTTTTTATGCTTTCTTAAACAGTTTATGTGATAGTAACAACAGGAAGATAAATTACTTTGAATGGTAGCAATTAGAGAAATAAGGAGTGTGATAGATTTACCATGTGGAAAACATCTCTCACACATTTTCCAACAGTCGTTAAACCTGCTTTTAATGACACAACACTGATTTCAGAAAGAAACAAAGTTTATTTGATGAAAATAAACAAGCTGATCAACACTAAATACTTCCCATACACATGATAACAATGTTATGAACTCTAAATACCTTGGTACTTTACACTTCTACAAGACATTAAATTACAATGACTGTCTAATACATGCCCACTGGTAATTTCTAGGAATTCCTTAGTTTCATATCAATGTCCTTAACCATATATCAATATCACAATCCAGAACATGCCACTCACTTGAAAAAATTATTACAAGAAGCACTATCAAATGAGGTTCTAAGGTAAATAGGGGATACTGACCCATTGCTGCAGAACATCACATTCAAACGTCACCCTACACACACAAAAGAAACATTGCGGATATAGTTTGTGTCAACACATCTGAGGTCTTTTCATAAACACTGTTTAAAAAGTAAATTGGAACCCACTTTCAAATGAAAGTCAATGTGCAGGTACGTGCATACTGGATACACAAAATTCATTAAATACAAAATTCATACTGTACATTTAAATGAAAGAAAGAATGTGCAGTACAAGACTGATCTCACGTTGAAATAATAACCATATCTTAAATGTTAAGCAAAAGTTGGTTTGCTTCATTACACTTAGAGGGGGGGGAAAAAAAATCTACCAAACATTGCTCGAACAAAATATTTCCCAACATCACAGTGTTTATTGTAAACCCCGAGATTCTATTTTAGTATATGAAAAGATTTTCTCCAAACATCATAGAATATCACATGAAATGAAAAGGAGGGAAAAAAAAAAAAAAACAAAACCCAAAGCAAGAAAGAAAAAAATCAATGTTAGACAAAATGTTCCTCTTTAGGGGCTAACTTTTAGGCCCCAATAAAAGTTTAGATCAATACTCATACCAATATGAGTGGAGCAAAAATGCCCCTAAAATAATATCTGTGACAAAATTGGCACATACATATAAATATCTAACTATACAGCTTTGTATCTTTGACCCTATTTTCCCCCTAGTTTATATCCTACTTCAAGTATTCGGTTGCAGAGTTAAGGTAAAGACCTGATTGTAAGAGACACAGACGATTGTCCCCTACTGCGACAACAAATTTGTCATGAGAAACCAGTTTTGTTGTCTGAGTTTCCAAGTGCAACATTTGTCATATGTGCTAAATATACTCCCAAAAGCTTTGCTGTTTCAAAAACAAAGATCTAAAATGCCATTGATAGTTAAAGGACAAACTTTTTAAACATGAATGAAATTGGGATTATCTACGCTATGCTAAGTCTATACATTTTACTCTATTTACTGAAGACAGTAACATCCAGCAGGACTCCTGCTCAAATAAATTGCTCTTTGATTGCACCGAGAATTATGGTACAAATAAAATAAAATATCATCTCTAGACAATAATTTTAAGGGGATTACTATGTATGGCTCATGTAGGATGTTTAGGATTAATTGCACCACAGGTTCAAAAAATAATTTTTCTAAATTCAGTGCAAGACTTTAGGAGTATCCATTTAGATTTCTTTTTTTTTTCTTTTTTTTTTTCTTTTTATTTTTTTACAGCAGCAAAGAAAAACTACTAAGGATTAAGGCCACCCATGCTTAAATTTATTGTTTGTCCTTTAAAAATGCAGATATTCTATTTCCACTGCCATCAGCATGGAAGCATTTCTTCCATGGACAAAAAGACGCCTCGACAAAACAGCCAAACATTTGCACATGTTTGCCAGACTGACTGAAAATGTTTGTGGAGTCAGAAGGAACCTCTCCTTGAGAGGTGGTAGAGATCTGACTGTCAGTTAAGAGTCTCTCACTGAATGTAACGACTTCACATTTTTATTTTTCCTTGCATGTGCTTCAAATTTATTTTACTAGACACATTTTGTTGACGCAAACAGCCTTCGAGTGCTGTTTGTTCATTGGTATTTTCTTTAACATCTAAGATTCATTGGGGTCCATGTTGGAGACTGTTTTTCAATGCAGAGAACAATAACAAACAGTTCCACATTTACAGGAGACCTAGTGCATATACTGTATTCACAGCAATCTTAACTTTATTTTTGTTTTTGTTTGTTTTCTTAAGAGTCCCAGCTTTTATTGTTGAAAACATGTATGCATTTGGATGGTAAAAGGTTGATACATCCTCCTGTACGTGTCCATATATATACATACATATGTACTTATATACACCTCAAGCTTTTACCATCCAGGAATAGATACATCTCGTATGTAATCATATATTTATGTTCAAATTAGATGTCCTATGCATTGTCAGAGACACACACCATATTTTCATAAAACTAATCTTTGTCATCAGTTATTAGTACCAAAAATTGATTTCATTTCCAACCTGGCCCAGAGCTTAATACCGGTTATAGTATCAATATTTGGTTTTGGTTTGGTTTAAATTTATATTATTTTATCAGTAGATAAAAGAAAACAGAGGAGGGTAAAGGCTTGTTTTTATTTTTTTGGAAAAGCCCATATCTAACTGGGGGTAAAGTTAATGCCAACACCCTTATATAGCATTTTACTAATACCTCTTTGATAATCTAGTGCAATAGAAGTGATACTTCAGAATAGACTAGGTAAAATCAGCAAATGCAGATACCATATCTAAGGGAATCTGAATTACTTATTAAAATCAATATTAATTTACCAAAAATTAGCTAAATAACCTGTTTAACTGAACTTACCAAACAATCATATTCTGAACAGATGGTTTCTTTGTGAAAACAGAATAACTCACAAGACCCATTAAAGACAGAAATGAAGCTCTTATAATTTCTGCTTGAGTCTCCTTCATTATTTTCCAAAGTATCTAATTTCACAATAGACTACAAGAAATAATGGAGAAAATGCCAATTAATGCAGCATTTCATTAGATTATCAACCTTAGCATTCATTTTCTGCATCTGTGATCTTCTCCAGGATATCATGGTCATGTTTGGAGATCCAATGCAATAGATTATCATTGTTACCTTCCAGTGCTACCGTTTTTTCTTCCTTTTTCACTAGTTCCTCTGACAACTGTAACAAGGGAACAAAATATTCCAATTAACAACACGATTGAAGCATCCAGGACATCTTAGCTCTCATCTAATCAAGATTCTTGTACATATGAGCGGAGATAATGCTTTTCTAGGGGCTAAGGATTAAGTAAGGCATTTAAATTCAATTTGAACCCACTTATGTTCATAGGGTGGCAATTAGTTTTATTGCTGATTTGTATGATGTGATTCCCCCCAAATGGGAAATATTTTAAATTCCTAAGATGTCAAATTCTGTTGTGCTTGTGATTCTGTAAAGGGTGATTTTTCTGATCTTGTCTATGAGCACAGGAGCTTTGAAAGGGAAATGCTATTAATAAAATTAAGTATTTTTTGTGGGAACCAAGGGAATCATCCATTAATTTCCACTCAGCTCCATGGCAGGTGGGAATGTGTAGTACCTCTACCAGCCTTCCAAAATTGAAGCACCATTTTCCTGTCATATTTTGAGCACTTTAGGTTCACTTTAATTTGTAGAACAGTGGAGAGAGGTTTTATGGATACAAGAAGCACAGATCTGCAGAAGTTAAAACACACAGCAATGCATTAGGAGGTTTTCAGCCACACACCCACTAATCACAGGTGGTTGGGTGCTCTGCCTGGCTTGGCTGGCACTGCTGAAACCCAGGGGACTATGAGGGAGCCGGTGTCAGCACAGCTCAGCCAGTGGGAAGAATCTTCCTGCCTTCCACCGACTTTGGATGAGATTTTGTGTCTGATTGTGGCTACAGAGTGAGGCCTCAATGACTTTTATTGTCACTTTTGTTGTGCTGCAAGCGAACAGCACAGTAATCCTGAACAGAGAGCAGTGAATTGGTCTTATTCACATTATCTATATATCAGATGAGTGGGAGGAATTAAATGATTCCTTTAGAGGGCAATTGTTCATTAATCCACTGACCTTGTTTCTAGAAAATTTGAAATGCATTATGTATGGGATTCTCCATTATTGCCCTTTATGTAATTGTAATATGTAATAATAATAATAATGTAATATGCCATTTATGTAACCTTAAAAGTTTCCAAAACATCCCATTTTATGAAAAAGGATTTGCCATACAATGCTTAGAGTTTTGTATACAGCTGAAAACTTGTTAAGTTTTTTAAAAAGAACTACTTGACTAAAATTCCCCTTTAAAAATTTTAGAATCTAAAATTTATTAGATAAATTATTCTGTGAGTAAAGTGAAACACTGTTTACAGAATAAACTCTCAGATTATTTTAAATCCCTATTTTCAAGTTCACATCTTGCTGGGAAGCACACATTACAGTTTATATCATACAAACTCAGATGAATAGTTCTCCTTTTGCAGTGAGTGGTTGGTACAATTCTTCTGGTTAAAACACTTAGGGACTAATCCAAAGCCCACTGAAATGTGGAAAAGTTCCCACCGATTTTAACAAGTTTTGGATCTGGCCCTTGAACAGTCTAAAAATGACTTCTGCAGAGCTGGAAAGCCAGGGAGTTCCTAAAGTAGATCATGTTACTAGTTCTGGCACATAAAATCGTTGCAAACTTTTTTATGAAAACTGTAAGTCAGCGCACGCGTTGCGTTTGGGGAGCTGCGCATAGCTGCCATTCCTTTGTGTGCCGAGAATTTCCTAATCGTCACTCAAAGAGATGCTCGGGCAGAGGAAGCACACCTATAAATTAACGAGGAGAGCACATTCCACAAACTGCAGCACAACAATGCCTGGGTTTTTGAAATGTAATCACAGCAAATCGTCAATGCAGTTGCTATTTTACAAGCTGAAGTTCCTTTGCAATTAACACTCTTTTATGCTCGGAAAAAATAAGAACCCAGAAAAAGGTGTCCAATCTGAGGAATAGCAGCAAAGCACAAAATGCACTCCCTCTCTAGCCTGCTCCTCAAATTTTCACTGGGGTTTTACTACAGAATGAAAGCCCCCAAATAAACCTCACCCACTTAATCAACCCACCCATTCATCAGGAAACCATATATGTATTGGAAGTGTAACAAAAACTTGTTCACCACAGGTAGGAAATGCAAAGTATTTCTCAAGTAAGTCAAATAAATATATAAAAGGATATTGCTGTCAAATACCAACTGAGGTTGAGTAAATTAAATTTATATTTGTTTCTTCAATGCTGTACTTGGTACAAGTCACTGAACCTCTAAAGCAGAAATAAAGTTTGGTAACATGAATTGGGCCTGAATTCAGCAGTGCTCCAGCTGAAATTAATGTCTTATGAGTTTGGCACCTCTGTCAGTCCATTAGATACCAGTCAATGAAAACAGCAGAAGGATGTGAAGATATAAAAGTGTAGTAGCCCACAAATATTTTTTCAGATTGTTTTTGCTTTGGATAAAGACACCTGCCTGATTAGTACTTTTTACCTCCAATCCTTTCCTCTCAGCAGTGATCTGCAGAAACAAGCTGGAGAGGGTGGGTAAACACAAAGGGGTTAAAGGGGAAACTGTTTAATAACAGTAGTAAAATGCAGGCTATTTTTGACATCTGGGTTAATGTCCATTATGCTCCATATGCTTTCCAAATGTTTACAACAAGCACCCAGATACAAAAACAGATACCCATTCACATAGGCTTAAATTGCCCTCTCCTAACCTGTTACACATGGTACCTACATAAAAGGCCAACAACTGATATGGTAATTAGTGAGTCAGAAAGAGAGAGAATAGACACTTTATTGCAGGGAATTGGTATCTGACCAAATGCTAGTAGAGAAGGATATCATTAATGAAAACCTGTGAGGGTTATTTCTGCTCCCTAATCTATGACAAGGCCTCTGTGCTATAACGTGACATCCTTTAAAAAGCTGTCAGGATGAATTCTTCAGTTTCCTTCTCCAGACTCATTCATCATTACTGCAATCAGAGTACCAACAAATGATGGGAAATTATTTCATTTTCTGGAAACAAGTAACTAGGCTGGAATAAGGCTATAACTCATAAAGTCTTTCTCAAGTGATGTCCTGGGATTTGCCTGTGCCTCTTGCAACAACATAATGTAAATTATAGGAAGGAGAAAAAAAAGTATTCTCAATTTTTACCTTTGTGCAAAACCATGAAAAGAATGACTCGATTAACTAAGACAAAGTCCTGACACAGACCACTCGAAGTTCTGTCCCTGCCACCAGGTTATTGTGGGACTAAGGGAAAAGTCCTATCATTTTTCTGTGCCTAACTTGCTCTTTGCTATAGCAGGCATAACATCAGGCTCCTCACAGGAATTTGCAAGGCTTAATGTTTGCAATGTTCCTTAAGAGTCTTGGATGAGTGCTAAGTATTATTATTTTTCAGTTCCTGCATTTGATTAAAACTGAAATAACACAGTAAAAATTAAATTAATATATTAAGTTACAAGTAAAGAGCAAGCATGTGGTTTGTGGAGCTACTTGTAACACTTTTAATATGAACATGTATTACAGAGTAGGTGATTCCCAAGGTCTGCACTGACATGTACCATGTGGGCATAACTTAACAACTGAAAAAAACCCCCAGAAATTTGATTCAGCCAAAAATCTGTTCGTGGCTTCTGTGTGAGCTCAGAGCTCAGGCCAGCGGGAGCACTGTGGGCTGCTTTCCCCTGCCCCTGAAGTGCAGTTGCAAACACAATCACAGCCCAGATATTTGCAGCTCGGGACAAGCAACAAAATTGGGCAGCACAGATCTGCTAGAGTGCTCGCCACAGGATGTGACAATGGCACGATATGTGCTGTTTGAACCTCCCTGTTGTTACAGCCCCAACAATAAATACTGATTTTGCTACTTCCTCCTGGCCTAGCTCTTGAGGAAAGAAAGAAAACCCACCTCTCACTTTCTAAAGAATACAGTAACCTGTTAAAGCCTGTTATATCAACCTGAAAATCTCTAGTGAGGAGGGCCAAGAAGAAAAATAATTAAGGCATAAATTTGTATCCAACCTACGTAGAAAATTTTCAATGCTGAGATGCCAAAGACACCTAAGACACTTGTTGAGCAGAGTGAAAAGGTAAAATCTAGTTTAAATTTATAGCATTCCTTCAGTGTCCCTCTAGGAGTTTGGCTTTTTGCCAGTGTTCCTTGTTAAAAATTTGTTAAACGTGTTTGGCATTAATGCAAACACAAAGTGCTCATTTGTTACAAATTCTATTGGAATGCATTCATTTAAGGCAATGAAGTAGTTACCAGAAAAGAAAAAATGTTCATTAAGTACATTTTAAAAATACAATGATGTATGCGGTGCATAACTATGGCGCCCCAGTGGCTATATAAATATCTGACAGAATAACCACAAGTTGTGTTTGGTTTGAAATTGGAATCTCTTAAACATAACCGATAGAACAAAAACTGGTTTTGTTTGTTGTCAAAACTGATGTTAGTCTGTCTTGTTTAGATCTAGTTGTAATAACCAAAGTTTTGCCATACAATTTTTTTACATCTCAAATCAATAAAGCCCACGGGTTAAAGTAACGCTCAAGGAAGTTTCTTGATTCGAAAGGTAAGTGCAGCGCTGCACATTATCTGGAGAACACTGGACACAGAAAGTAAACACCCTGCTTGGAGGAGAACAAATTTTAGTCATTCTTAAAAACTCCACTTAAGGAAATGTTACCTGGGAGATCTGCAGCTGTCTGACAACATTCAGGTTCACCTCAGCAAAAGCTGTCCTGCTCTCCTCCTTTCAGAAAATAAAGAGCTCAGACCTAGTATACAACATCCCAATTACAAATCCCTCTTTTATAATAATGTGAAATCTCCCTGGTAATGATAACTCTTGATTTTGAAAAAGCAACTGTGAGGTCTATTTCTTATATGTTAGAAAACATCTTCTTAGCAACATTGTAAAACTAAAACCATCTTTCTTTTTATTTTCTCAATGATTTATAGCTACTTACAAAAAAGTTTAAAAATGATAAATACATGAGTAAAACATATTCAAAAGAAAGATCCAGAAACTGTGTGATTTAATTAAATATTGAAAGGTTCACAAAAAACCACCAACATAAAAAGTTATTTATAAAGACAGAATTAACTTTGCTCCAATTCTGGCAAAGAAATTATTTATCCCATTTGTTGCTATTTATGTTTTAAATTCATTACACAGTAAACTTCAGAAGGATCTGCAGCTGGTGGTAGAATCACTGCACGAATGTGATGAACTTTCCATATTGCTATAATGCCAGAATTGTTAATCTTAGTTAGGGATAAAAGCAGATACCATTGGGATGAATAAAATCAAATGGATTCAAGCCCTCTAGAGAGTAAGAGTCCTTGAAAACTACTGTACAATTATATCATAAAATTAGATGAAGTTTATGAACCTTGAGACTATTTGGACAAGGATGCCTTCTCTATTGGGAAAGTTTATAAATCAAAATTAGACAAGTGCTATATGAGTTAAAAGACAGCTATTTTTTTCTTAGAACCTTTTTCTTTTCATAAAACAAGTCTAGTCCAAAGCAAAGCTCTTCAGAAATATGAGAAAACTCAGTACATATCCTTCAATCTGTCACTTGGACACTGAATTAAAAAGAGGCTTATAGGGAATGCTAAGGATGGCTTCAGAGCAGGACTGTTCCATGGGCTGAGCTGGAGTGGGCTGAAGATGATGGAAGAGTTTCCATCGATTTCACAAGACCCTGGAGCCGCAGAGGGAGGTGGTCGTGATTCAGCAGCGCAGGGCACGGGGTTCTTTGTCACGACATTTATGACTTCCTAAAGATGGAGCACACTGAGACCATTGTTACTGCTTTTTTTTTGTCGTTGTTATTTAAATCGAACTGAAGCGACAAGAAAAGAAGAATTCTTGGGTTTAAGTGCCCCAAACAACGACGCTCCTAACGTGAATCCCGAAAGCTGTCGACAGCAGGGATCACTCGACGAAATTGGAAGGTGCCTTTTTTGCCTTTTCCATCCTGGCTGATGTGGAATGCCATTTATTTTCATGCGCGGGGACTAATTAGGGACTTTTTTCTTCTTCTTCTTCTTTTTTTTTTTTTTTTTTTTTTTTTTTCCCCTGAAAATCAAGGTTTCGCGCTCGGTGCTGCCTAATAACACGGTGTGCCTGCCCGCCACCTGGCCCGGCGCGGCTCGCCCGGCTCCGGCGGCGGCACCGCCTCGGGCCACGGCAAGTGCGGGCAGGAAACGCCGGCACGGCCGCGCTTAACCCGCGCTCTGCCGGCCCGCAGCCGGGCCCGCCACCGAGCAGCGACCC
Source organism: Oreocharis arfaki (assembly GCA_013398015.1). Lineage (NCBI taxonomy): Eukaryota > Metazoa > Chordata > Aves > Passeriformes > Paramythiidae > Oreocharis > Oreocharis arfaki. The sequence continues at coordinate 328,697 of VZRR01007514.1, forward strand.
TGCGGCTGCAAATGTGCCGCCGAGCGCGAAGTTATTGCACCGGCGTGGGGATAAAGCTGCCCCGGACCCCAGGCCCTGCTCGGGGCCGCGCTCGGAGCGCCCTCGGCAGAGAACCCGCGCAGCGCTGGCGCGGCCCCGAGCGCGCACACGGCGCCCGTGCCTGGTGCCTGGGAAAAGAAGTGGTTAAATAAACGCTGTGTCAAGCCCCCAATCTAATAAGTCATCTTATTAGGAAGTTGTGATGCCCTGTTTGCCCTCGCCTGTGGCTTGTCTGCTCCACTGAAAGGTCTCCTGCTGGGACCTTTGTGGCGTTATACGAGGTAGAGAGGGCTGCTGCAATATATGAGCCTTGGTTTGGAGCAGCCAAAACAGCAGGAGAACTAAGCTGCAAAGAATTAAACATGTAACAACTTTGTAAAAGCACAGACAGTGATTGAGGTTGGCCCTTTTGCTGTTGACACATTCTGGCCCCTGTAGGTTGTGGTCACTAAGCCCATTAGAGCTGCAGTGTGGCAACATCTAGTTCAGCAAGTTCAATGTGTTTCTGTTTTATTTCTAAATACTGGACGCAAGCTGGCAGCGATAGGAGAGCGGAATATGGCACCAGAAATATGTCATAAACACAGTTGTCATTGTCAGGGATGTGAAATTACTTTTCAAACTATTTATTTTTGGCAGATGGAGGGTGGGTGTATTTTTGCACTTTGTTAACTGAAATTTAATTGCGACGCTGCATGCTTTGTTTAATTAAAAAAAAAAAAGAAAAAAGGAGAGAGAAAGGAAACCTCAAGATGCTGTTTTTTCTTAAAAGAGAAAATTTTCACTGGAGAGAGGAATCTTTGTTGCTGGAAATTCACTGCAAAATGAAACCAGAAAAAAACGAACCCAATAAAATCTCAGCTCGGATAAGTTTCACTTATGAGCATCCACTTATTTAAATCAACACTCCCCACTGTACTTCTTTTTTTTTTTTTTTTTTTACATTTCTTTAAGATAAAATATACATTTAATTCAGATCTTAAAAACGGGGTTGTGAAATGGACAGGAAAGATTAATTAAATTTATGAAAGGAGGTATTACAGACATAATGAGGAGTAGATTTAAGTTCTAAACCCTAATAAGCAGAAGACACCTTCCCATCTCCTTGCGGACCACACTTTTTCAGGGAACAGCGCAAGGTTTATACTGCACACTGATGAGGATGCCCGTGGTCCCTCAGATCTGAGGGCTCTGTTTGCCTTTCAAAACTGTGTTGTGGTCCCAGGTTTTATGAGTCTCTGCAGATCCATCCCTGCCAAGAGCTACCAGTCTGTAGATACAGAGCAAAGGATGAGTCGGCTGAACACTTGTGCATGTGAAACATTTGTCTCTCCCCCGAGCCTGTTCCGTGCTGCCCCTGCCCTCCTCCCCACATGAGCCAAAGCTTATGTAAGAGGTGAAATGTGCAGAGAGGGATAAAGAAAGGTCACGGCTGAAGGAGGGGAGGGTTTGGCAGAGATCTTTTGTTCTCTCTGTCCTCAGCACAGGCATTTTCCTGGTGCCCTCCCCTGTTTTTTCCAGGGGTTTTTGCTCAGGCGTGGTCGCCCTCTGGGTGCCCCCAGCTGCCTGCTCTGGCAGCACAGCTGAGGGCTCCCTGAGCTCCGACTTGCTGATCCACAGAAATGACCTGCCACTCCTTTTGGAGGGACAAAAATGATGTCGGGGCAAAGCACATTCTTTCTTTGGCCACCAGTGATGAAGGAGCATTTCTTTTCTGTTCTTAAGAGTTTGCCTGAGCCAAGCAAGGTCAGAGCTGTGCCTTTTCTCTGGAGGAGAGAAATTTCTAGAATTTGTAGGAGGTTTTTTTTTTTTTCCTGCCATCTTTTGAGATTTGCTGATCGTTTGGGACTAGAAGGAAATTCTTAAAATCTCATACATATTTGTCTGGTTGTAGCGAGTATGATTTGGGTTTTACCTCATGCATCCTAGCAGAGTCAGTCAATATTTAATAGCTAAAATTGGCTGGCTGTTGTGCTTGGATAACTCTAGTTACTGTGGCTGCTACCACACTGTTGTTAGAAGCATATTGGTTACTAGATGTTGTACCAGAGTAAATACTAATAAATTTAGTGGTTGTGGAGAGGAAGTTTAATCCAAATGCATTCCAGCCAGTGAGGAGGCACACAAGGGCTGTGCTCCTTCTTTTGATGTACCCAGGGGCTGGATGGAGTCGGGCAGAAGAGAGGTGTTTAGGGCTGAGTGTCGGTTTGAGGTGCTTCATGTGTGTGCCTATTTCTGCCCTTAGGAAAAGGGAGGAAAAGTCTTCTTAGAAGTGCTGGACACAAGCACGGTGTCCTTAAGGCCCATGGCTCCAGTAGATTACTGAAAGTTTGCTGGGGTTATTTTTTCCTTAACCAGTCAATAAAAAGAAATTTAATAAAGATGCATCTCATGGCTTGTGTCTGCTTTCCCAATCACCTCGGATTTCTCATCTTCTCAAGCTGAGAAAAAAACCTAAAGAACTTCAGGGTATTGCTCTGTGCATCTGAATATTTGTACCAGCAGCTGTACGTCCCCACCTAAACTTCATAATTTAGATAAACCATTAACATTCCATTTCATTTGTTTGTTCTGCTAGTTAATAACCCAGTATTCACTGAAGTTACTCTATCAGGTATATCTAAATACTGACTGTGCTGTGGAAGGCATTGTGAGGTATGCTTATTGTATTAATAATAAAAATATAAAAGAAATCAATATGTCAAAATACAGTCAGAGTTCTATTGTACACAAAAAGCCTGTTTTACAGTACATGAGATATACTCTCACCTTCTTCCCCTAAAAATGATCCTTAATATATTTTTAAACATTACACGGCTCATGATATGAAACTGCTTATAAAAACGGTGTCTGATGTTTACAGTTGTGTCTTTTAATGTTAAGAAGAAAGAGATACAACTAAAGCAAGTGTTAGTAGGTTTGGTCTATTTGAAGACCAATGCTGGATCCATTTAAAACCCTTCAAACTGCTCAAGCATTACAATGACTGTGTGTGGCACTGGGAACAGGACCATACACGCTCGACAGCTACTTATTTTTTTAAATACCCATCCAAGTAACACGCAGCATTTTGAAATCTAACTTGTGTGGTCTAATTATGCAATAATTTTTATAATTTAGGCCCCGATATTATGAGCTTCTCCACAATTATGGCTCTGCCCACGCATTTCTCAGTGCATGATAGGGAAGACTAAGGGGCCAGCTCTGTTAAACATACAAGCATATGTTTTAATTTTTAAATTTTTACTGTGAGACTTTAAAATGCACTTAATATTAAGAGAAGGCTTAAGAGTGTATCCTGAAGGGGACCTTAGAGGCTTTCATTTAACTAAGGACACACATATAATATTCCATGCAGATTGAAGACCCACAGTTATCAGCATTCCAATGATAATGAGTATTACACAAAGGGAAATAATAAAATAGCAATAAGCAAAATTTTGCTCCCTCACAATCTTCAAACAGCACCTTTACAATCACTGAACATTCAAAAACATGCATGTGTGTAAGAGCTGGAGAGATCAGAGGCTGAGATTGCAAGGTTTCCAAAGATACTCAGACCATCCCCCCAAGTGTCAGATGACAGGTAAACACACAACTGAAAATATGAACTTCATTATGAAATCATATAAAACTAAAATTGTGACATGTTCTACTTCATGCTTTTATTAAAAAAAATGGATGCATTTCCGTTAAACTATTTAGCAAAACAAGACTAGGAAATTAATAAGCAAGAATAATCACCTCAATTCAGTTACCTACAGTTTACACTGAGTAGCACATTTTTTTCTAGAGAACACCTATTTCTCTATGCCAGTTTTCTTTCTCCTCTCAATCTCCCATTCCAGCTGTGCACAGACTTTGTCTGATTTCTCTCTCTATTCTTCTACTTGCTTAAACTTTATTTCTCCCCACTTTTATTTTTTTTTATTGCATTCTCTGCAGGACAGCTCCTTCCACTCTGCCAGGCTCTGTGGCCAACCTCTGACCCACTCACTGCTGAGTGGTGGCATTGGACAACAGCTGGAAATGAAAAACCATCACCCTCTACTCTCCCTGCATCTTGCACTTCTGGAACAAGATAAAACATGAGAAGAGTAATTCACAAAAAGCATTTTTGAGGACAGCAATTTGCTAATTAGAAACGGCAGAACAAACCCAGAAGATACTCTTGATGTGCATGCACAAATGTGTGAACGAGGAAAAGGTAAAGCCCAGAGTGGAACTTCAGTAATGGAAACAACTTGGAAAATAATAATAATCATGGCAGTACAAACTTTGTTCTTTCCTTCATTATTTTAGAGAGAGCAACAACAAGACAGGTACTTATAAAAAAATCTTTCCCACTGAAAGAACTACAAAAAGGCAAGATAGCTTTAGGGCTACTTTCCAGATACTTTGTTTTTTACCCATTCTCTAATTCAAGAAGGTAAAACCGTATTTGACAACACATCCTAACTTCTCATTAAATACTCTAAATCCAAACAAAATTATCTAGCCCATTTAATTCTAATTTTCTGGATTTATTTTTTTTTACCACACTTGCATATCTTGCCTCATTTTCTATAAAAACGTAAAGATATAATGTCTAGGCCACCAGTTCTAGGCACATCTCTACATTCATATTTTTACAGCCTAGAAATGAGACACAGTGGCATGTGCTGCATAAAGAACACTGGATTTGGACAAAAAGTTGTGGGAAATACAGCAAAAAAAAGCACAGCTGGATCATTATTTCATATCTGAATGCAGCATGTTGTATTATGAAAATGTGAGGATTAAGTCAAAGAATGCAGTTTCACTGCATTTTTTTATGAGGAAACCTTGTTTTTACAAACATTTCCAGAGATCAAATCAAGCTAACTTTTTGTTAATTTATCTAAGCTACTTGTTCTTTTGAACAAGCCTTTTTAGAATTTTTTTAAAATTTTATTTTTTAGAGTATGCCCCTACTGGAATTTATCAATTCTTTTATCATCAAAAGTTATTGTTTAAGCCAGGAAAAGCTTTTTAGCAAAGCTCAATGGTTAATTATGCAAAACCAAACCAAAACAAACAAACAAACAAACAAACCCAAAAAAACCCCTTAAAACCTAAAAACAAACAATAATTTTCTCATGCAAGTCACAAGTTCACGAGCAGGCGATGCAAAAAAGGAGCAGGAGGAGGAAGAGGGTCACCTGTGTCCTTTGCAGATTTTTTTTTTCCAATAGAATGTTTTGGGATCTTCCATTCCATTAAACAAAATCTTATTTTTTTAGTTCCCCAAGGTATATACCTTCCACTATCAGGAGTTACCACAATAATGATCAGAAAATATTTTGTAGGCTCATAGAAAACGCAGCTTGTTCGCAACAATAATTTCTAATTGATCTGTCTTCAAAATTTCCAAGCGTGGATCAGGAAGAACTCACACCTTCCACTGTCCCTCTGCAGAAGGAAAGAGGGAATGAACCCTCCAGGCTCCCTGCAATGCACGTGGCCCTGAGAGCTCCTGCTAAATCCAGAACATGGCATTTAATGATCCTCAGGAGGCCAATACCATCCACAAACCACTCAGCACTGTTCCAGGTTCATTTATCCTCGTGGTCTCTGCAGTTGGCATGGCAAGCCTGGCCAACAGCTCCACGATACTGGAGTCAGTACTGCTCGTGTTCTATCCAGAACCAATGCCAGCTCATTTCACTGAGTGTCCACATGGCAGGAGAATTGGCCCCTCAATTCATCTGCACCCCCTACAGATAATTAATGATTTTAGAGATTTATTGTATTTTTACTTCTTTCCCAACCAGAATATTTATATTGCAATAGCTTCTCTTTACACAGAAACAATTTAAAATCTCCTTGTTTTTTTAGCTTTTCTGTGCTCTCTGTTCTTTCTCAGTGGCTTATGAGAAATGGGTAGAATAGCAAAGATGTGGGAAAGCCTTGAACAGGTACAGGGGTTAAAAATGGCTTTCTGTTTAAATAACTTTTTCTTTTCCAAGTATTCATTATATTGTTTCCCTTTTTCTACTGCTGCAAATAAAGCTAAGTTTTTGGAGGACTATGCACAAGAATTCCAACATCTCCATCCTGAGGAGTAATAGCTAATATTATATCCTGATATTTAGTATGCAGTCTTGGGGTTTGGGGTTGCTTTTCTTCCATATGCTTCATTTTACACTTATCTACAGGTAATTTCATCTGCCCAGTCCCTCAAGTCACTGCAGCCTAGATTTTAAATTTTCAGAACTCCTTCAGTCCTGCAGAAGAACAAAATAGATTTCAAAACCATTTTGTGGGAAATTCCCATTAAATATATCTGGCTTCTCAAAAGAATGAGCTGAAACCTGCAGGGCAGCTGGGATGGAGGGAAGGCAACAGACACAGCTCCGTCCTGTGCATAATTCAACAATGTGCCAATCCATGCTTGTGGAATCCTTTGCTGTGCTGGTGCTGCTGGCTGACGTGGTGTCAGCATTTTTCAGCATTACACCACTATCAGCCTGTACTGGGACCCTTTAAAACAGCTGAAATAAAAGAGCTCTTTCTGCATATTTATGCCATCCTGCTCTGAGCACTTCCTGTTGGCCCCAGTAAATCTCTGCTAAATTTCAATCGACTCTCATGGTGTTCCAGCTGTTAGATAAACTTCCAAGGATATTTTTGTGACAGGTACAAACCTAGACAGGAAATCTCAAGAAGAAATCCTAAATTAATTATATGTCAACATTCAAGCCACAAGAAGGAGCAATTGTCATAAATTTTTGAAAGTTAGAATCCAATTTTAGTTGTAAGTGCAAAAAAGTTCACTGACTCAGTTGTGAGTCAGTGCCAATAAAATAATATATTTCATATTCTTCAGCAGTTAACTTTGGCTAAACATAGAAAGGAAGCTAAGAACAGTGAGCTGTATATTTAAATCACATAAAAAATTCAGATGCAAACTAATAACAAATTGTAGATTTACAATTTATAATTCGGAATTGCCTAATCTTATCCCACCTTTTTGAAAACAGATACAACATATAAACTAATTCTGTGTTAAATGAAAACATCTTCCCTACCTAAAAATCTGATACTGGTGCCAAGAACATCTTTCTGCATGTCCCAGCAGCACGGACTCCATCTCTCCTCTCTCTCCCAAACACGGTGCCTTTCGTGTGCTTTGTGAATGCTGGGAAGGGCAAGTAAGGGGTTGAGGGGGCAGACGGGGTTGTAACAGCACTAATGCACAGAGGATTGCCCGTGTTTCCCTGGCTTTAGCATCGCTGTGGAATTCTTGACAGCTTTTCCCATCCCTCTGCAACGTGTCCTTGGAGAAGCTGCGGGCGGTGTCCAGGACAATGGATGGTCTGAGCGCTCTGCAGCAGCAGCGGCTGCGCAGGGGGCAGAGGTTCCACGTCCTGTTCCCCCAATATTCCTAACATTTTCCTGCAGTGCTGCTGAGTTCCATAACCCTTGCTGCGCTCCCCAGACGTGCTGCCCCAGCAGCAGTGTGGGTTTCTCTCCAGGTCCATCCCCGTGGCAGCCAGGGCAGAGCTCCCAACCCCGAGCAGCTGAAAAAGCCAACAACTGTGTGTCAAGTGAGGTGCTCAAAAGCGACCTTGTGCTCTAACCTGGCAGGGGGCCCTTCCCAAACCCATCTGCCTCAAGACAAAAGGGAGAGTTTTGAGACACCTGTTGTCTCAGTACAGAGAAAAATGTGTCGTGGCAGGGGGAGAGAGAGAGTGGGAGAAAACTCCATGAAGCTTTGCAGGCTGGATGCAGCTTTGTGGCACATGTGGGAGATGCTTGTGGTCCTCATCCTGGCACCAGGTCTGTCCCAAGCTCTGGCAAACAGCCGAGCACAGGGCGCTGTTCCAAACCCTGCAGCCACTGCTCAGCTGTCAGCAGAGCTCTGCACCATCGGACACAGAGTCCAGGGAAGAACTCAGTGCTCCAGAAGGGAAAGCCCAAGCAAGGAGAAGCAGCCACCTTCCTTACACAGAGGCAGGAGGAAGGAAGCAAGGCAGGGGATCTGCTTTGCAGCAGGAATAGCTGCAGTTCAGAGGGACAGCAGGATAGTTCAGGCTATTGACAGGGGAGGCAAGGAAAGTGATCGCACACCGTGGGCATGAGGCCACGGCTGAGTGTTCTCTTCATAAACAATGTCCTTTTACACAATGCAGGTAACATTCCCCGGGCTTTCCTGATTGCTTTCTCTTCTCAGACACTAATAGGACCCATCCAGAGTCTTCCAAATTACTTCGCTGGAGACACATCAAGAAGTCCCAGGAAGCAAACACTCAGAGACCCATCTGCAGCCAAAACTGGGCCCACAGCACAAACACAAATACATCAGAAATGCAGCAGGGAACCAGCAGAAACATGCTGCACTTAGCTGACCACCTTGATTCTGTGTCTCTGAAATGCTGTGGATAAATAACTACTTATGTCACCCTGGGAGAAAAGGAATGTATGATATGGCTATGAAACCACCTGGATTTTTTATATATAAAAAGTGTTTTCACTACTTATGGAAAGCCAGACATGTAAATTACACTGCCCTTAGCAGGAAAAAACATGTGCCAAAGACCATGCCTAGGAGCAGAACTCAGGAAGAATGGGGGTATGGTCATGCCAGCTTTGCAATGTTTTCTTTTACAAGCCTGTTTTACTGCTGAGGTGGGGGAGACTAGTGTTATTGCTTCCTCAGAAAGCTGTTCTCACAGGATTTGACTATTGGTCATGAAAATCTTATAAGGTCAGACAATCCTGCAGGATTTTAACGAATTGAAGGTTTAAACGTGTTCCCAAGGTTTTGGCTATGTCCTTTTCTAAGATGGAAAGTAACCCCCTTAACAATGGGCATCGCCTGGGAAACAAGAATTAAATAAAAGCAAATCTGGAGATGTGAATTCAGGTCCCTTGAAAGTTTACACAAATTTGTTACCAAATGATTTATCTACTTTCAGCCTTTCCACATGGACAGACACAGATGGCACTACCAGCAAGACTACACCTGCATATTCAGGATGGGAGTAAATAGGCTTGGCCCGTTCCCCTGGTGCTGATTCTGTGAAAGTCATTCTGCAAGAGCAAGAAGGCACAGCCACAGCATCCCATGACATTAGAGGTCCCTTCAAGGCTGATTGTTAGCATTAGAACATTAGCACTCTGGGTATTTATCAAAATGTGGACACTGGAGTGGCTTGAAGTAGTTTCACTTCCTCTTAAATGATAATAAATTGGCAGCGTGAGTGTTGACTGCCTGAAATGCAACTTCATTACTTCAGAGGTTAATGGAGCAACCTCTCTCTGTTGATCTTCCTGTCACCATTGGCTACAAAAGAGTCTCTGACACAGTGCAGTTTTCAGGAGAGGCACAAGTACAACAGAGATTAACCACATCAAAAAGAATACTGTCCCACTCCATTATGTTCTGCAAAGCTGGTGTGCAGCAAATCACAGTGGCCAGCAGTGTCATCTGCCTTGTCTGAAAATGAAATCAGCATAAAAAGAGGTGATGATGCTGTATTAGAGACAAACACCTTTCCATCTTAAAAAAATAAAAAAAAAAAGAAAAAGAGAGGAAAAAAAAGATGAAATTAAGGAAAATGAAGGAAAAAATATAAAGGAAAGAAGAAAAGCAAAGAAATGAGGAGAGGAAAAAGAAAATGAAAAAGAAGAAGAGGATACTTTAATTATGATATAAATATTGGAGCCACTGACCTTGAGCTACTTTGCATTAATTCCATAGAATTCCTTTTGCATTTCTTATAGAAAGCTACACAGTGAATTAACCAAACTATTATTCTTTTGAAGGCTGGATTCATTATTTTGCAGGAGATGAAAACTGACAGGAATAGAGTAGGAGGTAGCCATGAGATTCAAAGAGGATTACATTTAATGCTGGCTAAATGAATAACCCTCTGAATGAAAATGTATTCATTTAGGGAAATGCGCCTCTTCTTGTTACAGGTTACTGCCCTGAAATGCCTGGCAGGCGTGTTAACTTTCAATAATTCATAACTCCTGTTGATCACTAACAACACAATGAACGTGTCCCTCACAATTCTGAGCACAGAACATTGCCCAAGGAAGCTGAACATTCTGTACATCCTATTCACAAATACTTGGAAGTCACTTCCCAGAAGGGAGGTGGCTCCTGTACTACCAGGAGCATCTACTCCGTCAGGAACACAAACCGAAATTCACAGTACACCCAGGTTAGTCCTCTTTCTGGGAGCATAGAAATACAATGGCTCGTTGGAAATGTTTCATTTTGTTCAATATTTCTGTTCTCTTCAGCAGATTAACACATGAACAGGTAACCAAAAGTGCATCAGACATGCAATTAGAGCACTGTAAATGCATGCACATATCCAGTAATTACACGTGTACTTGTGCAAACCATTCAGGGGTGTTTCAGGTCACTTCTCTCCACTCTCCACTTCCCAGCCCCACCAGCATTTAAGATGGGACTTACATCCAGTCTGACAACACCTCTACAGCAAATACATCATATCCTTGTTGAACTCTTATCTTTTGGGGGTCTCAATTAGAAGTGAATACTTTTGAGCATGAAACCCATCAGCCTGAATGAAAGCATCAACTTCCTACACACACACAGTGGCAGGTACTTGGACTTCTTATTAGAAGAAACATTTATAATAAGAAGTGTCTGCTGATAGCATAAGGGAGGACCCTACTGGAAATTATAGAAGATAAAGAAGATTGGGATTTCTTGCTGGAGAAGCAAAAGGGGTGAGATTCCAGGATGAAACTCCTCCAAATGCCAGAGCATTTGTAGTACAATGGTACGCTTGTACCTTCCCAGCCTGTGATCTAAATGTTGTGAACAAAACAGGAGTTCAGTGCTCAGCTCTGATTGTGTCAGCAGCTCCTTTTGAGACCTTGGGCAAGTCATCTCTCTCTATCAAGATTTCCTCAACTGTAAAAACCAAAAAAGCTGCTACTAAACTTGCAGAAGTCCCTTTCAACCTATGAATCAAAGCAGAACGTAAATTCTTCTGCCCTATTACACCATTTTCAGTTTCTTTAGGTTGATAAACATATGCGGTGTTATCTGAATTCAGGCTGATAAGGAACCATGGCATAAATTTTCAAAGCACCTTTTAAAAGCATAAATGGTGGATCTGGATGGCAAATTTGCAAAAAAGTTAAATGTTTTACTTTCCCAAAGTATTCAGTCTCTCTCTAACTTAAGATCCACCAGTTTGAAGTCAGGTTTTTAATAGCTGTTAAGCAGCTGTAGGAAGATAAACCTTCACTGGAGGATTTATATAAGAATTAGAGATGCCTCATCCTTGGAAGTGTCCAAGGCCACGTTGGATGGCTTTGAGCATCTAGTCTAGTGGAAGATGTCCTTGCCTGTGGCAGGGGGTGGAACTGGGTGAACTTTCAGGTCCCTTCTGACCCAAACCATTCTATGATTCTACGAATTGAAGAGAAAACATTGGTAGTTCAGTGCCACATTGGCTCCATGAATGTTAGAGCTGAGAGCATCTCTCCCATAAATATACCAAAATCAAACCAGACATTTAAGATGACAGTGCTGCAGATTCTAAAAGCTCCCACTTCTAATATCTGAAAGAGACATTGACCTACTGAAAAGAGTTTGAGGAATTACACGATGGCATACTAACATTAATTGAATATGGGAGTGTGAGACAACTCTTAAACATGGGAAAACTCCAGCTCTGCATGCACAGGATACCAGATGCAGCAATATACACTTCAAAGCTATGTTGCTGCAGACAGAATCAGCCACAGCTTTCTTTGTAGACTTTCCTTTGAAGAAGGAACTTTACGGGTAAGTGGGTGCATAGCCACTCACAGCTACACAAAGTTGTTCATCCTTACACCAGAACACTTCGTTTTTGCTCCAGTCAAAAACAGCAGCTAAACAGTGGCTGGTCTATAGGTTAAGAAAATATTTTTGGATATCAGTGAGAATTTAATTCCAGCTTTTCTTCAATGGCCATAGATTTTTTTGGTACTTATTTTTTATATCTCTAAGTCATGTTCACCTCTACTGAAATGTTGCTGCTGCAATGCCACTATATAATATAATGCACTGCTAACATAAGGATCAAAACTGCATAATTCCATCCTGCATCACAATGAATACTGCTGTGGATACATTTATATAAAAGCACTTCACTTGAACAACCCAGAGGAAGAAAAATCCTATTAAGTGTTTCAGAATCTCTTCAGTACCACCACCTAACAAAACACATGTGACCTCGGACAAAGGTAAGTTTTCAGAAATAAGAAACTTGTATCAAAAATCCCAATACAACAGCAAGTTCTATATTTTCTGAAAGAGTAATATCTTATTACTGATATCAGGTGGCAGTTTTAATTCATGTTGTGTGTGGTTACAGATTCCTTATCTCCCAGCACTGGACCACACTGGGGCACTTTTATCTGAGAGGGAGAAGATTCTCAGTGCATCACTGGAGTTAAAGCACCATCCCAAACTGCAGAATTAACTGAGTATAGACAGTTTATGAAACAACTACTGTTAGCTACACTTTAATGACACGTATGGTTTAGAAAAAAGTCTACATTAGGTAAAATAATCCTAAGTATTTTAAGTATTTCACAATGAGGAAATATTCTGGATTGTTAGAATAGATTCTGACTGTGTGTTCTCAACTTTTTTCTCTAAAAATTGTTCAGATTTTTCTTAATTAGAATTTTTAACAACCAAAGGCAGAAAACTTAGAGGGAAATCTGTACCAATGTATTTTTCAATGAGAGGCAGACTTTAGAAGGATTTTCTTTGTAAAAAAGCAACACTTTTTTGATCTTTATCTCCATTTGCATGGTAGAAGTATTCAAAGGAGTGAAGTATTACAGTCATTAGTAAGTAAAAGAGATATCAAGTGTACTAAACTCCAAGATTATCCATCAGAAATGAAACAAAACAAAGACCCTCCAAGTATAAGATAGGCTCTTTTTCTGCTGGCTGAAATCTTTCATATGGTATATAATGCTGGCAAAACAGAATTTTTCTATTCACCTTTTCCCTATTGAAAAGCAATGGTCTCTTTATCTAACCTTTTCTAAACCACCATTGAAAATTGTATTTTCTGACTCAAACAAAACATTGTTTTTCTTTCTGCCTCATATGGCTAATAGTAAAGACTTGAGGTAAATCTCCCTACAGCTGCTTTCAGTTCATTTTAAGTCAATGAAACCTATATAATCCTGTAATACAGTCAATTGTTTCTTTTCCACTAGGCCTGAAGGGCTGCAAGCTTAGAAAGGGAAGAATTACTGTTTTGCTTTTAAGCACCTATTAATATTTTGCCCCTCCAGCAGTTCTTTTTTCCCCCTTTGAAGCCTTTTTCCCACTAAATTAATGTTTAACAATTAAATCAAGCTGAAGGAGATCTTAAAAGATCTAGACAATTACTGATTGGGTAGAAGAACAGGCCTTTAATTTAAATGGGAAACATCTCTGAAACGATGGTATGAGACCCCACAACTAATTACATAATTTTCTGCATCTGAGAAAACATGAGCTGAGAGAATGCAAATAGAGACACACATGGAATACCAGGAAGAAAAGCTGGAACTCTAACATCTAACCTATCATCTTTGAGAACAGAGCAACTTGTAGAAAAACAAGCTTTGAGCTACTAGATAGAGCAAAAATATGACTTAAAAAAAAAAAAAAAAAAAGAAAAGAAAAGAATGTCCTAGGCATGGCATCTCTTTTTCAGGCAAATATTGCCAGTACACCTAGAATGGCAATCCTAAGTCTCTGTGTAAACATCACAAGCAGGCCTAAGAGCCCTTTCAAAAGTGTGTATTCTTTGTATATATAATATACTTTTGTGTACTTGTGAGATAGAAGTGTTCTGTTTCCTGCTTTCTTCTGTAGCAATGTGTACGTTACCTTAAAAATATATCCACAGTAAAGTATGGTAATGGAGTTTTTCTCTCAGGCCTGGATAAATAGAGTTTGTTCTGAATGAAAATCCTTAACCTGAACTCAAGAGCTGGCCAGTGGCCAACTCCTTTGTCAGACCCTCCGTGCACCCTCAGAGACCTGTCCTGCCCCCTCGACTCAGACAGTTCTGTGGGCACTGAGGTCTGCTCAGACCTCACAAATAAATCAGTGCGTGCCAAGACCACAAACACTGCTCTTTTTCCCTCCTAGCCCAAGGAAATTTCATGTGCTCCAAGCAGAATATGGTGATTAGCCTTGCTTCTTAAAAGCGGCCACACTGAACTATGGCCAGGGAGTGTTCGGAGCAAATGTGCATTGCTGAGACCTAATTAATGCCAGTGACATTACCCTACATCCAACAGAGGGGCAGAAACACCTAAGGGAACCTGCTAGGACATCCAAGAAAAGGATGGCTCATGCCAGCAGGAACTGGATATGCACCTTTTAAGTTTGTCCATCACACCAGCTTTAGGGACAGACGTTCAATGAACTGGACTCCTGATTTCCCAATAGACCCTCTAAAGTATTTCCAAAGGAATCTGGCTCCCACTGATTCCAAATATACAAGAAAACAGCAGTGTTAAAGAGAGATACTTTATGTTGGTTCCAGTTAAAACAGAACAGTTGAACTCTCAGAGAACTTGCAGGTTTTGTTTGCAGTTTCAATGTTGACCAAACTATAGCTATTCTTTAAACATTTCAGAAATTGCACATTTTTCTCCGGTGATCTCAAGGACTTCTTACTACAAGACAAGCCACAGGCAAATGAATTAATAAAAATCCCAACAGATTTTCATGATTCAAATACTTGCTTAGTATTTCAGATGAAGTTTACCCTAATTTACCAGTTTTACTCATCCCTAGATAGAATCAAAACATGATCTGAGGCAAAAAGTGTTATTGAGTTTTATGAGTCATCAAATAATTTTGAAGCACTGAGCAGAGTTTTGCTCACCATCTGTTACATAACCTCGATACAAAGTAAAAAATATTATGTTTTTGGCTACAAACCCGAATTCCATTTTCAGAAAAAGGTTGGGATGACAAACAGACTACTATGAAGGACACACTCAGCCAACAAAAAAACTCTAGCACTTCCAGGAATTAAGCCTCTCATTCCTATAATAACAAAAAACATCACTAACATAAGAAGGTCATGTCCTTTCCTGCTTTCAATATTTTTTTTAATATAGATTCTTTAGTATCTTTCCATTATTCATTGTAAATGTTTCATTTCACCAAGCCAATTATATTCACAATGTGTTTCCCAATACAGACTGTAACTGATTCATGAATGTATGTGTAGCAGAGGCATGTGCACTGAAAAGCAATCTCCAGTCAAATGCCTTCTTTTTGTCCACAGAAAGAACAAACAGGTAACCTCACATGTATAACATACACAGCACAATGTTAAAAATCAACTGAGAATCACATATATTATGCAAAACCACCAAAACCACACACCCGCATACACGCTCAGGACGTTCTGCAGTAAAAATTTCATTTATGTTCCTGAAAGGGATTGACTCTCTCAAGGAAATATAAACACTGAGGGCCACCACAAGCACCAGCCCCTCGCAGACAGCTCAGCACAGGCTCGGCTCACAGCTTTGTCCCACTTGTCCCTGTTTGAAAATCCTCTCTGTGTGAGGGGCTGGGATGGGTGACACCTCTGGGGCTGTGACCGGGCCAGCAGCAAGAGGAGAAGACACAGTCAGGAAAATCAGGCTGGAGCTCAGGGCTCCCACCACTGCTGGCATCAGCTGGTGTTGGTGGTAGCTCTGAAATGACAAATCTGGGGTGTGGCTGTAGGCCTCTTACTGAGCAACCAGCACTGATTTACCTGCTGCCACTTTTTTCCCTTCTGAGTCACTGCGTGCTGCCAGCAGCATCCAATATGATGCTGGAGCTCAGCCCAGCACCAGGGTCTCCAGTGCCCTACACTGCCAGACAGCTCGAGTGCTGCTTCCCTGCCTGGGCAGCACAGAGTTCCTGGGCTGCAAAGCCAGCCCTCCCAGGAGCAGCGCCGTGGGAAGCAGCCAGTGACTCGAGAAGGGACACACGGGGCAGATGCTACCAGGAAAAATACCGAGCCTCAGACAGGCAGTGGCAAACCTGTGTGTGCCCTCACGTCCTCACTCTTTCCCCTCCATTCCACACCCCAAGTAGATGTGATGAGGACACTGTCCTCTGACACCTCTGTTCCAGAGAAATTACAGAACAAGCAAAGATGTTGCTAACACTCCAAGAATGTGCTGAGCTGGGCAGCGAGTTTGCTAAGGATTGCCTGAGAAGGCAGAACCACCCTCCTGGGGCAATCTGAAGGGAGCACAGTACTAAACACTGTTTTTAAATCCATGAAGATAGGGTGGGTCAAGAAGACAGATGATGCAAAAAGCAAGAGAGGGATGAACAAAGGCACAGGCTTCGGGCCAAAGAATAAACCCTCCTTACTGTGTAATGGCAAAGGTGAAGGGGAGTTGGCTGGCAGCGAGAGACACTGCAAAGAGGGACCGTGCCCCCCTCTAAAAGCTGTGTTCCTAACGCAGGAAGAAAGTGATGCAAGGACATAGAGATGTTTCTGTATTTTGGCTTCAGCGTATTCTGTGCAATGTCAAAAGTTCAGAGCGAAAATTTCCATCTCAGCCTGAAGAAGAACAGTGCAAATATTTGAGTTTTGTGGAAGCAGGAGGTTCTTCCTGGAGATGCAGCACGAGCACAGGCCCCGGCAGCGGAGAGCAGGTCTGAGCAGCCAGGGGAGCGAGCTGGGGAAGGCCCCGAGCCAAAGGCAGCGCTGGGATCTGCTCAGAGTCAGGAAGATTGAGAGAGCACAGCCCCAGCCTGGTGGGACCTACAGACAGAGCTTGGGGAGCATCCAGCCCGGGGAGCATATCCAGAGCCATGACACCTAGTAACAAATAAATAGCAAACAAAGACGTGCCGGGAACAACAATCAGCTTCAGAAGTTAACAGGAGAAACCTGGAAAGTGTAAAACCTATTTGTGTTGCTAGGCAAAGGCACTGAAACTAATTCTAGAGTAATGCTGTGTCAAGTAGAGTTTTGCACAGACGAATTCAAAGACCAGAAAACAAGGAAGATTAATTGTTATTTAAATTTCCAGACTTGGATCGTTCCCATAAGCCTGACAATGAAAAATTAATAATACGGATTCATGAAGTTTGCAATAAAAAGAAAGAGGCCAATGTTATGTTCTTAACAGGCATCAGCTAAGGGGCATGGAAAGGTTTAAACTGTTACCATTCAGAGCAGTGATGATGAGTGAAAAGTGACACAGGAAACTTGGGGACTGTTTTTAATCACCCTTGCATAGCTGTTAAAGGCACAATAAAATGGCAACACGACATTATAAATAGAGCATGTAAAAGAGCTTTCTGTGACAGGCAGAACTGTGACAGATGCCCTTATTAGACAGGTTGGCTTAAGCATTCACTCTGTCACCCTCCCCAGCTGGCCAAATGCTCTGTCCCTTCTCAAAGCTAAGTCAGCTTGTTCGGCTTTCCCTGGCCCATCTTTAGGTTAATATTAAAAGGATGATTTATCAGAGAGTTAGTTTAAAAAGCAAACCAAGCACCAGCACAAGTGTGTTAAAACTTTTTCAACTTCACAGAAAGGACGTCAGCTTTGTCAAGCCTCACATGATGTGAAATACAATTTGAACAATCTGGGATGCTTGGAAATAGATTTATAGAAAAGAGACCATCTTCCCACAAAGATGCTGGGAGAGAATGGTGCTTCCTGGAGATTTCTGGTTGTGTTAGAACTGAATTTTGCACATCTGTCTGCAAACCAGCCCACAAAGAGCATTTCACAACATTGTGTTTGCCCTGGTTTTCAAAGAACCGTAGTACCAATAATTCCAACTGAAGTCAGTGGGAACATGCAACCAGTGAAAGGAATCTGAACATTTATGTAATTTATGAAGAATAAATTATCATCAATCCACTTAGTCTTGAAATGTGGCCTGCAACCATATTAAATTCTAGATGTTATTCATAATTTACAGCAACAGTTTCAGCACAGAGCCTGAAAGCTGAAGAAAAAAAAATCAAGACAAATATTTCTGGTTTTTTAATAATTCACTTTGGATTCTTATTTCCCTGCCAGATACTAACTGTAATATTGAACATAAAAATCAACTATCATTCCGAGTGAGCACTGAAGAATTACATGTTTGTTTCCAGCTGTTATTTCCTTTTGCTATTACATCACAGATGTATGCACATTTATTTCACTAAAAACTTTATGCATTCAAGATCACAGTTAAAGAAAATGGTTTCTCCTTCTAATGACTTCTTAGCAATACCTGCTCTTCATAATCATACAATTAAATACAGCATGAAACCCATAAAAAGGAATATTGGTGCTCATGTCATTTAAATTTTTTATTCTTCCTTTCTTTTTCCAAATGTGTGCTGTGTTCACCTAATCACAGTTGTCATTCTCAGAAATGTTTAAAATAATGAAAAGTAACTCCTTAAGAGAAAGACGATTTCCCTTAAGGCTAGGCATAACTGAAGTATTCCACGGAAATAATACCTATAGTGTTCAAAGATGAAAGACCTTTCATAAGACCTACAGTTTTGGACATTTTTATTTGCATTCTTCTCCCAAAGTGAGGCAGAATATCAACGATTAAGAACGATGAATTTCTTGGTGGATCACCCAACAGAATTTAAAAAAACCCCAACAAATAATAAAAGGCTCACTAGAATCTTGGAAAGGAAATTAAACAGCAATTAAATAAATATGATTATATTTAAGTGTGCACTTAATATATGTAGTAAATCCTCCCAGTTTCTGTAAACAAATGAGAGTGCAAAGAAGAAGTTCACATATAAGTCAACCACCCTGCACGTCTGCAAACAGACATGCCCCACCTCACCAGGAGGCAGCTGTGTGCACAGTAGACCAAACCCTTCATATGTCATCTCCTAAGATTAAAAAGGAACACACAGCAGTGTATCTTACTGCTATTATCTTTACTTTTCCAAGTTGTACATTTTTGTTCCGTTGCAAACTACTCCGTTCTCATGGCTTAGAGGAGCTGCAGGCAAGGCATAAAATTATGCCACCGCTTCTCTGCCTTTTCCATTTTGCTGTATTCAACTGTTTTTAATGGAAATACGTTTGAAAGTCTTTTTCCTCAACAAATATCTCCTTATACAAAGATACTGTGAAATAATTAAGATTGCTCAATGCTAACCTAGAAAAGGATTGCACAACACTGACAAATAACCCCCTAGACATAAGGACATGGCAAATGACAGGATGTCAAAAGCAAAAGGAGGGAGACACCTGCAAATTAATTCTGTCATCTGCTCCCTGCTCACCCACTCATGTCACGTGGGGCTGAAGAATGAGGGACCTCACCTCAGCGGGGCGGTGGAAGGATCAGGGAAGAACAAAGCAGCAGCTGATCTTAACAGTTACAATTGAAAATTGGAAAGAAAAAGCACTGGGAAAATCGAAAAGCTGAATTTGAATACAGAGGTAGAGAGAGGCCAAAAGAGAAGAGATAAAACACCCCAGGCAAGTAAAGAGGAATGGCTTCATCAGAAGAAAAGCAGAAGTTAGCCCAGCATGTTAAACAAAGGCAGCAGCAGACTTACACCTGAGGGCCCCTCTGTGCCAGGGCACACTGAGGGGACTGAGGGGTGGCACTGCTGCTTCTGAACCTGCAGAGCAATTCCCCAGCTCTGGAAGAGGAAGAGGGCAGGTACAGGCACGAGTGATATCCACCATCCCTGCTGAACTCCGCTGGAAGGCTGCCAAAAACTGAACGCAGTTGAGGATTAATTAAACTATGAGTAAACTACCATTGCGGAGCTGATCCTTCGCTCCTCCCTGTGCCTGAGAAACTGCAAGAAGGAAGACTGAAGTGCAGAGGTTGTGCAGGAGCACCCATCACCCTGAGGATGGCTTTGTGACTCTGGAGTATCCCCTGGGATATTTGCTGCTCCCTTCACAGGAGCAAACCACACTGCTCCTGCTGCACTACAGGCTAAAACATCAAAAAATGGAGCAACCAGCAGGGGAATTTTCTGTATTTCATGTAGGCTTTTTTCCATTAGCGTTGGAGCAGTCCTGACATCAGGATACAGGCGCCTGGCTGAAAATCTGCAAAGTTTACCTGAAAGGATGCCTTTGAGGAAATATTTGTGTGGAGAAGGGCTACGTTTGTGAGAATCTACCTTAGGGTATCCTTATCAATGCACATTTGCTTTCTCTCCTTGGGAGCAGGTACCACTATCAGTGTAAAATGATAGCTTGGTTGTTGGAGCATTTACATGGTTTTAATTAGTAGCTGCTTAAATGGTCCAGCAGTTCCACACACAAATATTTGACCCTAGGGCTACAGTAATTTATGGACCTTCCAATTACAGAAAGTACTCTTTTTTCTTTTGCTTTGCACTTGGACTATTCCTTTTATTGCTTACTCCATATCCTTTCTCACTGTTCCGCTATGGAGCTTCAGGTGATTGTGGGAACTGACACAGGGAGCTGTACATTACCCACACACGGGAAAGGCTCCCTTTATTTACAATCCTGGCAAACAAAACACAGGAATTGTGGAGAAGTTTATGTGGAAAAGTTCCAGGTAACGTTTTTGGTTTTTTTCCCTAGCACAGCGAAAAAGGGATGTGAGCTAAAAAATGGGGTCCACAGCTAGAGGTTCAATGCAATATATGTATTTGCCCCTAGTTAAATGTTGAACCTGGCCTTTCAGGTATGTGCCAATAACTGCTGTAAATGTTTATGAGAGGGGAAAACGGAAATTCTCATCTAATTCAAGTCATGCCAGAAACATATTTGCATTGTCTACAGCGATATAGAAACTGTATCAAGCACAGCCTGATCATATTAAAATTTTTAATTACAAAGTCCTATGCAACTATGAACAAAGTCTTTGGATGTTTCTTCATGAAAGTCCAACTTAAGACACACATTCCAGTACTTAAAAACGCTTGCTGTTTATGGTAAGGGATTCATTAAGGTACTTCCAAAACATAAATTCTGTATCTTTCATATAATACACACAAACCCTGCTTTAAGTGTGTGTTCCTCAGTGCTGATAATACTACAACAGAATTGGAAAGGAAGAAAGCCAAAAGTAATCTCTGTCTAATGAATAATAACATTTTCAACTATTTGGACAAGCTAAACATACACTGCTTGGATGAGGAAGGATAGCTCTGAGCTAAAAATAACAGAAACAAATATTTAAGATAAAACAAAACAAAAAAAAAAAGAATCTGAAATCATTCTTAAGAATTTGTGCAGAGCTTTAATATTTATAACCTCTTTTCCCAAGCAGAGCTTCAAAACACAAAGAGGACGTGAAATTGATAACAAAGGAAAGACGCCAAGAATGTACAAAATAGAAAGAATTTCTTCATTCCTTCTGTGAACATCGAAGTCCTCCCTCTGAAGCAATTTATCTTGGCTGATGAGGGATTGGTGGGTGTGCCCAAGACAAAACTCGTCAGACAAAGACATGTTTGTTTGCTTTTCATTTGTCTTGAAGTCAAAAGCACAATATGTGTCAGTGCCAGTGTGGGCCTTTCCAGGTCTTCACTCTGCAGTGGGACATGAGATGAAGAGAAATATTTCTTCCAAAGGGGGGATAGGTCTGTAACTAACTCCATAGTTATCATAAATTTGTATAATAAGTAGCCTTTGGAATGGCTGTACAAGCACAGTGAAAAGCATTCTAAACAGATAAGACAAATAAAGCCTGAAAGCAGCATCAGAGGTGACACAGTCTGTTCCACCTCCTACAGTAGAATAATGGCCCACTCATTGCTGCAACTGTTGGACTCTAGGGGCTTGCTCCCTGCAGTGATGTTCCACCCCAAAGAAATGTAGTTCCTTAAATTAGCATAAATTAGTCACTCAGAGCCCACTCCAGCCAAAAAACTCAGGCCTAACTGGAAGATAAACTTCTTTCCTTATTGTATGGTCTTGATTCCAATGTTGCACACACTGAAAGTCTGTCTTTGAAGGTGAGATATTATCCAAAATTAATAGCTTTGGGAACATGACAACAGAAGTTGTTGCTTAGGGAGTAGAAAGATGGAATGGGTGAACTGATATGCATATTTTTAAATTTCAATTGTCCATGGTTCTATGTGGACAAAAATTGACCCTGAAAGCTGCATTCCCAGTAAGATTAAACAGAGTACAATTAACTTTCTGTTTAGAACAAGATTAAAGATTTCTGGAAGACAGAGAGTCAATGCTTTACTTCAAAGATAGGTATGCAAATTTATTCTGACAAAACAAAACAACATAAAGTGAAAAGTCAGAAAAAATTGTCTTGGATCTTTACTAACCAACATTGCTTTTTTCAAAATAGAAGTCCAAGAGATCCATCATCAGAAATTCTTTGTAGATGAACTACATCTTAAGTGACCAGTTCAAATCAATTTATCAATGCCACATATCTGGATTTTCATGCCTTATATCTGATAATTATTTTATTTTTAACTGCACTTTGTTTTAAGATGCAAAGAGAATAGAATTAATGCACTGACATAATTCTGTTCTGTACAGTCACAATTGCAAAGCAGAATTTCCAGAAATTGGGAAGTTTTGAAATCCTGAATTGTTGCTACAACACTCGGGGTTAAGTTCTGCCTTGTATATGCTTTTGATAGATTGACAACAAGAATAAAAATAGTACCGTGATAATCCTTTCTCTTCATGAAATTTGACTAATTCTAGTTACTTTTATAACCTTGTTAATCTCTGGAGATTACTAGTTTCAAACTACGCAAACTCAAATGTATTATCTGATGCAATCATTTGATGAAATTAATGGGCTGAGTTATTACTATGGAAAATGAGTGTTCAGTACCCCAGGGAATGAGGGCCCAACAAGGGGATAGCAAGGCATTGCTTTTTTGTCCAAAACTTAATAGTTACATAATATTTACTGTTACCCACCCATATATTAAAACACATAATGCAGATGGTATTTAACTCGAATTTGTCTCATTCTCAGAATAGCCCATGGGGATTTTATTTACTTACAAAGACATTGAAGAAAGAAGATATCCACTGCACTTGCATAATTCCTGGTCAAGAGCTAGGGCTGGCTTTAGGCTGTACGAGCTTTAGAGGACTCACAGCCTCCCTGCTGCTGTGTGCCAAATCCTACCAAAGCCTGAATTTTAGCCCTGCTATCCTCAGTCCTGGGTAGAATTCTATTGTGGTTTTTTAGTAAGAAAATCAGAGGGAAAATGTGAATCCCTCAAACTCTGTGGCAATAAATGGCACTTGATAGTTTGTCCATGGCCTATTTACCACAGGAAGAACCCATGAAGAGGGGTGAAGCCTGCACCTTCCAGAAGCAAGGTGGGGAGAGAAGCTTCTGCCTAAAAAAAGATGCTACAAGGAATTTATCACGAGATTCATAAGAAACAACAAGAATATAATTATTTTTGTTACAATCCCTTTTTTCCTGCATTCAACCCGTTCTATCTCACATGCCTGTTACTCAAATATTCAAAGACCACTATAATGCCCTAGACCACCACAAGAAGCATTTCTGTTTTCAGAGGTGGGTCAGCAACAGAACATTGGATATGAAATGTGGACTCTCTCATGCAACATCTGACATTTATCTTTTAAGCAGTGACTGGATGGCACAAAACAAATGCAATTAAGTAGCAAAGCCCAGCAACAACGGGGTCAGAAGGAAATCTTGTACAGTCTGCAGTGCAGCAAGTTGTCCTTTTCTATAGGTTTTACTCCTAAAATAGAGAAACCTTGGAAAAATTATATCTTTTCATAAGATTCATATAAAATGCAAAACATTCATAAATATGGTTTTAAGCTACTTCAAATATAATGCTGTAAATCTTATTACAGACTTCAGATGTAATTGTTCTGCTGTTTGTCTCATAACGCTGTGCCTCTTAACTTTATATGGTTACAAAGGGGATTAATTTTGCTTTAGTCCTTTGTTTTCTTTTGCTAATAAAGACCAGACTTGTTTGTTCATTTTCTTTCAAGTACTTCTGTTTCTTATAGCATGAGCTCATACAAATGTAATATAGAAAATCAGTATAAAAATCTAGATGGTTCAGGTAAAGTACAAAAATTTCGAAAACCTAAGAATCATCAGAAGTTTTGGGGATCATCCATTCCTCTTTTATTCCCTCTCATATTTCTCATATTCCCTCTTATATTTATCTCTATATTTTCCTTTTATTTCAAACTACTAGAGACTTTTTTTTCTCTCGTCCTAACTTCATATGCTTTCCTCTCAGAATCCAATTCTATCTTTCCAAAATATCCCCTACAACTGAGAATACCTTGCTACTAAGGGCTTTGAAGTTCATCTCCTTTAAAGGTCATCTTGACAACGAGGATGTACATTTCCAGAAAAGCCCATCTGATCCTCCTGCCAGCCCTGTGGATGTATAGAGCTTTGCTGATATGAAAGTGTAGGTGTATGGCAGATTTCCCATATTGGGAAATATAGGTCCAATAGTAATAACTTTATACATTTAGAAAAAAATAAAAAAGAAAAAGACAATTTGTAAAGTAGTAGAGTAGAAATTACTTCAAATTTAAAAAAAAAAATTAATAATAATTGAAATTATTTTGTATTGCAGGCCCCTAGCCTGTGCTGCGAACCTGAATAAAACAGAATTATGAACAAAAGGACCAGCTCAGGTAATTGCCAAAATGAACTGAAAATGTGCAACTGAACTAAGTATTAAAGTCAACACAGATTTTGGTACTCTCTTCTGTTGCAGAATCCCAAAATATTAGTTACAAATAGGAGCTACATAAATTACCTTGACAACATTCCTCTACATTCTCTGGTTAAAATTCTATTTCAAGGAAGAAATACTTTTTTTTAAGTAAAAGAATCATGAAAATAGGTCTTTTTATTGTATTCTTCAGACAACAGAGGTGCCTCTGACCTGTAATTTCCTGGACTACAGCTTATGTGCATATTAATGAAGCTCTCACTTGTTATTGGCAAAAAATTTCCTCAACTTAATGAGAGATAAGCTCTTAGAATGCAAATACCAGAAATACCAGAAAGTGTACTTATAGATTCTGGATTTTTTTTTTTTTTACCCATCTCATGCAGCTGTCTCAGGCAGGATGAACAAAACTCAAACATTACTGTGCTGCTTACATAGACCTTCATACAGACTTTGTGACTTCATCTCCCCTTCCCCTCTAAATGCACCATGGCCTAAGCACCAGACAGCTCTGCTTGTACATGAGCTTGGTACTAATAAGTTTAAAGTAGGAAATGATGGTGATGTGATAGCAAATGAATGTTGGCAAAACGTCAAATGTCCGGTGTAAAATTTTATGAGCATGCACATTCCAAAGTAATGTGGACACAAGCCATCCACTGTAGTTCACTTTGGCAGAAATATTGCAAAAATATATAATTCTAGCATATATTACAATTCACTTGCGGATACTTAAAAACACATCCATCAACCTCCCCAGAAAGGTCAAAGGAACACATGGGCAGAGCAGATACAAGAGGAACTGGTGCATCCAAAGACACTGGTTGAAAACTGACAAACAGACAGATGAATCAAAGCTTTTGCACAGGTTCCTCAGTGCTGACCAGAAGTAAAAACACGTCTGACATCAGGGAAATGAAAGTGAGCAGGACTTTGCTGATGCTACTGATGTTAGTGCTAGGAGGCTGCATGCAGTCAGGCACTCTTGAACCAAACCTCTGTAAACCAAATCTCTGTGCACCAGTGACTGCATTACAGACACTCAAATACACCTCTGAAACATTGTTATAAATATACTCCAGTCTACTCTGTGTAATATAGGCAATGTATAGTGGACACTCATAACAGCAGGGAAAAAAGCACAGCAGAGTTGAAAATTTTGTTAAATCATTGAGCTGGTAGGTTTTGAAAAGAAGAAATCATTATATTACCCAATTTTATACCTCTAAACACGTAGTCATTGGCAATTAGCAGTTTTCAGAATGAATGTAAATAGACATCCAAAGAGTTACTATATTAACTCTTATCTATATAATCAATTCCAGTTCACAAAAGGAAATGTGATATTTGCCACACTTAGAGATCTGTGGTGTGCAGTGTTTCTTCATGGCCCAAAAATCACATTCTTTAGCTGGCAGAAAACACCTGACACCTGGAAGAATTGACCTCTTGGAATATTCATCTCTAGATATTATTCAATCACAAAGCATTATAATATCTATGAAAAAAGGGGAACCTAGCCAAGGCTTTGAGATCCTCTGCTGTAACTTCCAAACTCACTGTCAGACAAAACTCTTCTTTTAAAAAAACATATGATATCCCTCAAAGCTATGTCTGTCCGAGGCTCATTAGCAGTAAGTGATAAAAGACGTTAACAAGGGAGATATTTTTAATGAGCTTGCCTGTGTGTCTGCAGGCAGCCTGGCCCCTTCTTGTGGCCCTTGGGCTCCTGTCTTACCAAAATATATCTCCTCTAGTGCAATTCTGCTCCTTTGGCTTTTGTCAGCACTTTACAAACTGTAATGAAACAGGTAAACTAAAACCCAAATAAAATCTGGCTAAATACCAGCCAAGGCATCCACTATAGCTGCACAAGAGTGTCCAAACACATCAAAGTCAGATCCCCTGGATAACAACAGGTAAAGCTGCTTTCACAGCAGAGGTGGTACAGCATGTGCAAAGAGCATCTAGTATCTGCTAGATACTGGTGACTAATTAATAATAAGCAAAACCAGCCAATGGCCTTTACCAGGCTTTGTGTGGCCAGGATTATCCCCCAGGACTAGGAACCTTCAACTTAAAAAAACAAAAGGGAAAGATCTTTAAGAATTGTTGTGCCTGTAGAGGCCATGAGAAGTTAAGGAAACGTCCTACTGGATCACACACCTACGAAATCCCTATCACGGGCGTTGGCTGGTCCACAGGGTCAGCTTCAGGCAGAAGCTAATGGAGAAGACCTCAAACTGTGGAGTGGAAAAGGGAAAGTAACACTGATTGTCAAAGGTGCCCTGGGAACACTGCCCAAGACACTTAAGAACCACCTCGATGACTTTTTCATTTGTCTCCAGAGTTTCCAGAAGTCTAGACTTACTATCTTGGAAATGTCAGTATCAGACAAATTTATGGTGAGAAGCAAAGTTCATGAGATAATGTGGGCGGGGAAATGAGGATGTTGAGGGGAAGGAGAGAGGGTGGGAAGAGAGAGAGATAGTAAGTCTAGACTTTATTTTTAATATATATTCCATCTTGTGACATCAACTTGACTTCCAAGGATCTGGTTGATCGTGAGGAAATAAATCCAGTTCATGTCCAATGGCATCAGTTCATTTGACTATGACACAAATTGATAAAAACAACAAGCCTTGATTTTATCCAGTTAGAGCATCTAATGACCAGGGATTCATCGTGATGCCTGTATAGCTAATATCTAACTCAAAGAAAAGTATTTATTCAAAGCTGCAGAGGGAGACTGCAAGCCAGGGTCACACAGAAATGCATAAATATGATGCTAAACTACCAGGATTTCCTTAAGTGAGTCCTTCAGTCAAATCTGGGACTAAAAGTAGTGTAAGATGACAGTACTGCCCAAGGTTCCTTCCATTCTTAGTATTCACCCTCAATTCATGGCTGTGCTGAACTTTAGTTGCACTGTACATATTGTACATATTCCTATTCAGCCTGAAAGCAATTAATGCTTAAATATGAGGCCATTTCACCTGATGAACAGGCTGACCAGAATGAGCTTCCAACCTGTCAGGTTAAACTAAGGAGAAAAGCAAATCTGAAAACATTAAAGGACTTAAACATTCCCTTTGATTGTCATTAACTGATTTACATCTGGAAAAGGCATCAGAGAACATAATGTGAAAAAACTAATAGGTTAAGATGTTTGCAGAACAAGAATAATCCTTATGCTATAGACAGGAAATATTCAACTCAGAATAAAGTTTAATGAGGGCAAAATAAAGCCTAGGCATGTGGAAATGCTCCTCTTTGAGGATATTCTTTATACCAATTACTCTTCAAAGGTAATGCATTAATGTTTTTGGCAAAAGATTACAATTAAATCAGATGAATAGTTTCCAATGTTTTTGCATCTAATGTGCCCAAAAAAATGTTCCTTTGCTCATATTATGAATCTGTCATCCTTGTATTTTATTTTGGCAATACACATATATACTGATTTCAATTTTGTCAAGAATTTAAAAATATCTCAGCCCATAAATCTAGTTTATAAGATGACAAATAATTAATTTGTTTTCATTATTGTTTTTTGTTTTCCAAGAATATCACATGGAGAGAAAAATTGCCAGTTAATTCCTACTTGTTTCCTATTTCTTCCAGAGAGACCTATTTTCTTATTTTTATTATTAAAATTTCGTCCTTAAAGATTGACCATTATCTTGAACTTTACAGTCTCTTCTAATTTCTTTCTAAAAAATTCTTTTGCCTTGATGTGCTTCTGATATTAGCACAGTAACAAAATAACACAACACAGTAATTCCCTGATAAAGCTCCATTTTGGGACACAAAAGAGAACATTGAGTGCAAAGTGGAGAGGCATATCTGAGTTGGGATATTTGTCAGTGTTTAACATCCCCCATATGACCTCAAAAATTTAACCCTGTGTTTCACAAACAATGTTCTAATAAGTTTTTTTTTCCTCCCACAAACTTCAGTAATAGCAGTAAGACATTTTTTCTTTCTGGATACAGAGACTCCTTTTCTCAGAAAAAAAATGTACTTAATAAGGTGATAAAGATCCCCTTGAAAAGATTCAGGAGATGAAATGCACAACAAAGTAACGAATACACTCAGGTAACAAGAGCAGGGGTTGAAATCTCCCATCTTGTGCATTCATAGAAACCTTAAACTCTGGATTCCTCTTTCTCTCACACCTTTCCCTGCTCTGCCCTCACCATTTCAAGCTCTCCCACGTTTGCTACACCCTGCTCTGTACGGGAAACCCCACCTCTGCAGGACTCAGCAATTCAGCCTTTTTTCTGACCTGTATTCTCGGACTTCGGAGTTCTTCCCCAAAATAAGGCCATGCCCAGTGGAGTTATACCCTACCAAGGTCTCTTGCAAGCACTTTTTTTCTAGAAAGCTGTCTTTAGGAAAAAAGTGGCAGTTGGGAGATAATGGATATTTATTCAAAAAGCAGAAGAAAATTGTGACATAGGAGAGAGTCATGGGACAGAACCTCAGAGAGGGGGAAGATTAGCCATCCTGTGTTCTCAGAGGGAAGTAGTTTTCTAGAAATCCCTGTCAGAAGAGTTGGAGGAAGACAATTTTTATGTAAGGATGCCAAGCAAAGGACAGCCTGGGCTGGGACAAAGCAGCCTCAGGCAACAGGTGTTGATAGAAGGATCCCTGACAGCTTAGCTCAGGAAGACACTTGCCCCTTTCATATTATCAAGACTTTGAATGAAATAACAGCCAAAAATAAGTGTGTTGAACAGGGGTTTTTTGGGTTAAAGAAAAAAAAAGACATTTATGTTAAGAATAGGTCACCCTTGTGTTTAAACTTCTGGTTTCAAAACACACTAGTGAGCAGACAGGGCCTTATTAATTTAAGGTTTTTTTTGTTTCTAGAGATTAACATTAATTACCTAACCAATATAATTAGAAAATACCAATACAAAAGGTATGGTACTCTCAGATCTCCATATCCTAGCTCGATTTAATCTTCACTTCCTAGGTCTCAGTTACTTTGAATTGCAGTTCTCAACTCTTAGTGTGATTCCTCTTGCATTACTTAATGTACTGCTTTAACCTCTTTACTTAGTCCATACCTATTTCCTCTGCCGTGCTGGCCAATAACAAATCCTCATGTTATTTTTTATATATTTTAATTGCTTATAGCTTTAGTTTTGCAGGATGACAGCATCACATCAATGACAACAGAATGTACCCTCCCTTTTTGTCCTAGTCTACTAAAAAGAATCTACAGGTAAATTCACGTATACAACTAGCATTTTATTCCTTTCATATAGTGGGGTTTGTGCCAATCTCCCTGCAATTGCAATGAAAATAAAATAGTTACACTGTGTCAGCTACCAAGAGAAAAGGAAGAAATTTGTACCTCTTGTTAGTATAACAGTCTATTAAATCAGGAAAACAAGATGGATTTGAGTGGAAACAATGTACTTTTTCGACTCAAACACTGCCATAAATCTGACTCAACCTAAGTGCTTTGTTCAGAAGCAGTGTCAGGAGCCAATGTCCTAATGCTCCTACTCCCTCTTCCCACCACAGTCTTCAGCACTGAGGAGCCCTCGCTCACCCTGGGCTTTGAAGTGCATCCTCAGCCAGAGATTCACATCCTATCACACACCCTTGAGTAATTTGATTTCATTCACCTTCTCAACCACTATACTCTTGTGTAAGAGATAGGAGTATAATTGGACAACAGGTATTCTAATTATAAATAGCTGTAGACATTTCAAACACTCAGGTCTTCCAGTAAAATTGGTGTAAATTTAGAAGAGGTTATTGGATGAAATGGTCTGAAATCATGTCTTAAAGTGCCTGTTGCTACTCTTCATCCTTTTTGCTACAAAGTCTTTTGGACATTGCTGTAGTTCTTTGGTTTTACCTAAGGCAGAGGAGCCTGCATTCCTGTTTGATCACTGTGGCCTGATGTGCCTGACACTGTTTCCTGGGATCTGGAGTGACCAGAAGCCTGTGGGTCACAGGTTAAACTTTCTGGGATACGTGCATACATTTCCAGCATTAATCCTGATTTTGATTTTCAGGATATTCAAGAACTTCAAGGCTCAGCTGAAAGAAGTGTATTGTCCTATTATAGAAAAGGGGGGATGGGAGGGGGAAGTGTATAGAAAACAGTTTTCTGAAAGGCAGCCTCTTTTCTGCCAGAAAAATTTCAAAATACCAGTTGAATTGCAAGTACAATTTCTGTTCCTTGCACCTCTAAGTGGACTTGACTGTGGATTCAAAAAAAAATGTACCTGTTTATTCTCTAAGGGAAGACTATTTAGAGTAAGTGTATGCTTACAATTATGGTAATGCTTAGAAACCTCAGTTATGAAAGGATTTGGGTTGGGTATTTTTTTTGTGTGTATAAGTTTCAGTGAAATCTAATGAATTGTATTGAAAATGCATGATTTTTGCATTCACATCACATTGCTCCTTCTCTGTTCACAAAGTCTCATAAATGTTAGCAAGACAGATCAAGTTTCACTGAGAAAATTAGCCTAAGAAAAAAAGCAGAATTCCCTTCTACTACCACCCTTTCTGTTTCCCTCATACTCTCACAAGAGAAAGACTGAGGTAATATCAGTTGCACAGAGAAGGAAGAAATGAGATCCAAACTTGATGTTTCATGCTACATGTAGACGATGTATTCAGAAAGAGAGCTTTACATGTGCTCATATTTGTCAATAAAAATATGGCTCTATTTAAATTCACAGAAACTCTGAAACACATTGAATATTGCCTTTACTTTTTACTTATCCTCTGTGTCTCCATGTGCAGAAGAATGAAGATTACCTGTCAAAATACAATGCTCTAAGAATGAAATATACAGCCTGTACTGTGGGAAAGTACTTGGTTTCCTTACAGATGCAGCAGCTGGTGTGCACTGCTCAAAAGTGCTTATTTTACTCAGCCAGAAAAATAAAAGAGTTTATGGCATATTTCAAGTGAAGACATCTTGAATTTTTCACATGCTTATTATTCACTATTTTTTATTTTAATATTCAAGGGCTTCACTGAAAATTAGCCCTTTTTTTACTAGAAAAGGTTAATTTTTAACTCTCTTTCCCGTTCAATGTAATATACTATTACACAGCAAGGAAATCAAGACGTCTTTTAAATCCAGCTTCAAGTATCTACACACTTCATGTTAAGCTGCAATACTTAATTTAATATCTGTACAGGACTGGTAAACATTTTACACAATGGATTATGTAGCCTAAGGGACAAAGCCACAGCATTCAGAAGGTGGTATAATAGGTTTGAAGGATGGCTGTGCATTTGAGAGGAGGCAGAAAAACCCAAAGCAAGGAAATATTTACCACAATTGCCAGAAAATAATGTAGTCACTATGTGAGCACACCCTCTGGCACTCTCTTCTGTCAGGACAGGAGAGAAGTCTACAGTACTGTCATGGTCCACGGGCTACAAATGTTCCCAATGTAGCTTTGTATTCAAAGCTTTTGACAAAAAAGGTCAACAGCTGTGGTTCACTGAAAGTCTGGGGGCAATAATTCTGTGTTTTAATGGCATAAATGACAATAGTTTTTCAACAAGAGAAAGAACACAGAGAGAGGAGCAACAGCAAAAATGGAAAATAAAATTAGTCTTATTTCATTTCCTTTCTACATTACTAGTTGGAATAAAACATAAAATATTGTTCCAAATTCCCTCAAGTGCTTGAACTCACTCTTCAAAATGAAAAGCATTAATTACCTGCAGCAGTTACATTCATCCAATGCAACAAGGTTTCATTTAGCCTGTCCAACCTCCTCAGAGCTGCTATTGGACTTTTATTTCGGCAGTGAAGGGAGGGCATGCCTGTTATTGTGAGAAGACTCAATCCCAAACATGCAAACAAAAATTCCTCAAGGATCAAAGGAAATCAGATCATTAACATCATATTTGCACAGACATTTCAAATTGTATTGCTAAATATTGGCACAGATAACAAAAGATTCTATAACTAGTGCACATGACTCTGAAAACTGCATACAGCACTTCCAGGAGTGATGTAAAAAATCAGTGTCTAGGGAAGATAAAATGTTTCCTACATGATATTAACATTATCATTTAGCATGAGCCAAAAAAATCCTTCTGCAGGTTCAACTAAACTGCTTGGGAAACTCTGGGATCAAAATATTTACTAGATACAGATGTTGTGAACTTACAAACAAAAAAACCCTCTTCTAATCCTTCCTTCTACACTTCTACTGTTTTGCTACCATTCCTACCATTTTGTGATGTGCTTGTGATTTTTCACAGGAGCTCAAAAGGTTCAGCTCAGACAGGGAACCAATGGAATAACTTCCCACTCTCTTGTTCTCTGTAATCTCCTTTATCCCCAGAACACGCCTCCCACCACTGGCCATGCGTGTCGTCTGCGTGACCCTTTTCTCCTTCACTGACACCAGCAGCCCGAGGGCCACGGTTTTGTCTCCAGTGTGATGCCTAGGAGCTAAATTCTGTGGTCCTAACGCAGATTTTTTTTTTCTTTCTGCTCTCAGATTCATAACAAAGCCAATAAAAATGGAAGGTCTGCTCATGGAATCAGTTCCACACATACTTGTCTTATGGAGGTGAATAATCCTGCTGATTTCAAAAGAATGACAAATGTGCATGAAGTTCAACACAAGTGTAACTGATTGCAGGCTCGTGGCCTGGATGCTGATCCCAGGATTTGGCTCCAGCAGCACAACCTTATGCAGCTTGTGCTGATAAGCCTTATTTTAATATTAGTAAAGGGGGTATGGCACAGAACGTGTCTGTTAAAAGGTTTAAAATACATGTGTATTTTATTTAAGTAACGTTGAATTTCTGGGCAACCTCCCTAAATTCCTTTAGTTTGCTGAACAATTAGAATCAGCTTTGGCATTCTTGTGTAATGACGCAGCGGAGAATTAAATGACAGACCATATGTATATGAAATGTATGTAAATTTGTACAAACATGCAGCAAAGTTAGACACATTATAAAAGAAAAAAAATGCAAAAGTATATGCTGGTTTGTGCACACAAGGTCAAAACCTGCTGTGCTTGTCTATGAATTCATCCTAACTTGCCTCATCTATAGAACAAACAAATGTTTAAAACTTTCAAAATAACCCTCCCTTTCAAAGAAAGTGCACATCTGTTCACCAAGTCTGACCTGAATTTGCACACTGTATTGCATCCTTCAAAACATTTTTTTGGAAACAATTTTCAATTTTTCAACAAAAATGTTCCTAATTACCCCCACATAAAGATAATTTTTATGCACTAGAAGACACTGAGGCCCAAACTAGCAACAAATAAGGAATCCTAGGAAAAGGAAGCAGACCTCTCTCTTATCTGTGTGCCCAGGCACTTTCCTACAAGAGTTTGAAAACCATGCAGACACAGAGGCACTTGTGCAGGCAATCAGGGGCAGCGCCAAGGTACAACATTTTAGTCATGGTGTCACCCACACACAGCTCTTCACTCGCGGAAAGTCACAACTATTCCAACACCCACGGCAAGATGTCACACTGCTTACAACGCAATCTCTCAGAAGCCCAGGCAAACCAGGTGGTTAGTTCTCCATCATTTCACTGGCAGTGTTTTCCTGACGTTCCCGTGGGACATGTGACTCAGGGCGGGTGTGATCCCGATGATAACCGCATGCCACGCAGACCTGCCTCACACCCAGGGGTCCTGGCAGGGAAAGCGCAACTTGCACTTTGCTGCTGCTCCATGTGATGCCTTAAGTTTTAACTTTTATAATTTAAAATTATAAAATTTAAATTGTACTGTCTAGAGTATAACTCTGGTCTGTTAGCTGCTCTGTTCGCTAGTGCGCTCCTAAGCCAGATAGATATAACAAACCCTCTCCAGGCCTGCCCTCCAAGGACACCCAGCCTGTCCTAGGCCCAAAATGTAAACCAACATCTTGGGAAGGGGGAGTGAGCTTAGAGAAAATTACATCATTAACTGAAGCTTTAATTAGAGAATTAAAGTTGATATGCATATAGACCAAACTTATAAAAGGGTGAAAAACTCGTGACCTGGAGTCCATCTTGGGGTCCATCTTAGCAGTAGCCTCTGGCTCCCCAGGGTGTACCTTTGAAGGCCCTTCAAATGAATACCCACTTTTATTCCCTTACTCTTGTCTAGTCTCTGGTTTTTAGGTAGCCTGCTAAGGCATCACATGGGCAAAAGGCAACTCCATGCCTTTTCATGCCTTTCCATGCTTTCCAGCTTTTCCCAAGCACAGCAGCCTGAAAGAATCCTGCACTTCAGCAGTGCTGATAATGCTGGGAAGCAGAGATGGAGAGAGGGGCCATCACCTGCACAGCCGAGCCAGAGCACAGGGAGTGGCAGCTCCCGCTGCTCAGGGGACAGCAGGGAAGTGACCAAGAGTGACCGTGCAGAGCAGGCACCTCCTTGGCTCCCAGACTCCACAGCCAGAAGAGCTGGAGCCCTGCAGTCCTGCTCCCCTGGACTCTGCAGTCTGAAACTGGCACCACATCACCTTTTGTACGGGTGACTGGCTTTGGAAACAAGAATGACACGATGGCATTTGTAACCTCATGGCTTAGTTGTTGGTTATCTTTTTATACGGATAATTAATAAAAACTTTGCTTTCATGCACAGTGAATTTTGAAGTATGTCACTAGTTTAGCATAGAACTGGAAAAAAAATTAGAAAGTTAACCTGCACTCTGAGAGAAACCACTAATCTGGAAGAAGAAGAGAGCACAGCAGATTTTGGAAACATTTCCCAAAATACTTCAGGCCAGAATTTCCGCAGGGTTTCTGAACCATGATCATAGCATTTATGATGTATGTACGATGACTTATTACAGATTTCCATCTAGCCTAAGGCATTTACTTCTTCATTTGTTACATATCATAACAAGAAGAAAGTGAAAATGGTTTGTAATGACCACCAATGAAGAAAGATTTTTAAAATATAAACCACATTGATCCATGACAATAAGGAACATGGATTGAAAGCAATTCTCCCTCAAAATACTCCAAAAACCCTCTCCAAAAGCAGCACTGATTTATCATTAAAGAATACAGAAGTTATAAAATAAAACCCCATCTCTATTCATCCTTCTGCTTTATACATTAATTAGGAAAAGACCAAAATCTGTATGGTCCATAATCTAAACACCTGCTAAAATAAAGTTTTGTTAACATTTCTATAGTAATTTACTACAGTTGTTACTACAATATACTTAATTGTTAATTATCTTTGCAACAGAAGAAACCCCTAACCAAAAAAACTCCAAACCCAAACCCAGATATTAACATTGGTTGAATCCATTAGCAAAACAGTCATCCTTATTGTGGAAAATTCCTCATCACTGTGGACAATCCTAAGTAGGTAAGGAACGTTCCCAATGGTTTTGGTTAACTAAGGAAATCTCAAATTAATGTGTTTGTTCTTTGCATATCATATTTCCCCATGATCCAGCCCAAGCTCTCATCTGCTACTGCAGTTTCCAATTGGTCTCAGAATAAGAACAGACTCCTTAAATTTATGAGTGTCTGTTCGGAAGCTGGACAACTTCCAGGACACAAGATCTGAACGTGACCCTCTGATCTGCAGGCAGCAGTTCAATACTGCTCAAGGAAAGAGCTTTTGGAGTATTCAATAGGAATAGAAACTTGCATACACTGAACACAGCCCTCTCTGTCCCCAAAATTCTACCCAGAACAGCATAGTTTGTATCTGTACATTCGCAATTGTACGGGAACTGGGAAATACAGATGACATCTGACAATTATCTGGTAATAATAAAAATAATTTATAATAATGGACAGGGTTCTTGCTTCAGAGAATTTTATATCCATTACAATGAAAGCTGAGTTCTGGAGCTAAAAGAAATCACACTCCTATCCAAGCCATAACACTAAGAATTCAGTGATTTTTCCAGAAATTACTTATGTCATACAGAGCAGTAATATTTCTTCAAAAGAAACTTGTTCTCTGTTTGTACATTTGCTGCATGGATTGGTGATGACAAAAATAACACTGGTCATGATTTTTGCTATTCAGTTTACCAAAAAGGTAGGGAAAACTACCAATTTTGCTGTTTGAAAGTATTTCCTAACGAAGTACTAAACCGAAACATAGCTCTTTTTTACTTTAATAAAAAAACGTCAATTGGATTTTAAGTGTGGAGCTTTATTCTTCAGCCAGATGCTATAGATATACAGATGATCACTAAAGAAAGAAGCCCCTAATGGCAGATCCCTTCATCACAGATATCTGTCACTGCAGATTCATCAGTTTAATTATGGCACCCAAGAATGCCTGTGCAGCTGGTTCTGTTATTAACTACGTAACCTGTGGTAGTGCTAAGCTAAAAGCTTTTGAAGGAATGTTCTTTAGCTCACTGCTGAGTGTTCAGCAGCTCCATCCCCATAGCACAGTAGAGCTGCTCATGCATTTGACAGAGTGCTTACTGGGAGTCATACATGACTGAGCTTTGATAGTCATGCTTTGCCCTTCTGCCCAGGAAGAAAGAATGCAACTCATGTACCACTTAATTTCCTGTATTTTATAATTTAGATATTCTCTGAATGCTTAGTTTCATGCTTTAATATTAATAATTACTAATTGATTTATGAGGCATTAAAAAAATTAATCTGTAAGCTTCAAGAAACTTCAGATTTGCAGTCAGATATTTCCAGATCTTCTGTGTTCAAACAGAGGGTATAGAGCAGGAATGCAGACTAGAAATTGAAAACAGATAATAAGTGCTCTCCTTGTGAATGACACAAAAGCAGGGAAGGATTGAGATGGCTCTGTGATTGGCATTGTTTCAGAGCTTCAATAAATCGTTCCTGGCCTCATACAAATTTAAAGTTGTCAAATACTATTTTTTTATTTTTTAACTATTATATTCTTAAGTCATGTTGTGAATGGATTTAATAAATGAGTAAGTGTAACTAAGGAATTTGGCAACCTCAGCTAACTTTATTTGTTTTATCTGGCTGAAAGAAAAAACAATTTCTATACTCTGTATTACTCCCAAATCTTAAAATACAAGTAAGCTAAACGTCGACTCAACATTAAACACATATTAATGCCTTTCATGCATAGGCATTTTGTATCAAATACTTTTATAAATATTAAGTAACAATTATACATCAATTTTTTCATCGCTGATAAGTTCTAGTTAATTGATGGACCAGTTGCTCTAGAGAGCCCTTTAAAATTCCATTCATATTTCTTTTTAAAAAGATGTGCAATCCCTGGAACCTTGTAACAGGCTTGTATCAAACCTTATGTACAGCGCAGGAGAAGCTCATATAAAACGGACCCTATTTGGGGTATCATCAAGATTCACTTTTTATTAACTGTTTTATTTAAGACATGCAAGTTAAAAGGCTTAGGTCTGACTGATGAAACATTTCTGCACATTCTGTACTGAATAAATGGTAATTACTGAAAATGTTGCTTAAAATTACAAATATTGATTTTCTTTGTCAGCTCGTGAGGAGTATAATATTGTCTGGAAGAATCAAGGCTTCAGGGATCAGAGACATTCCTATATGGGTGTATACGTATAAAAGGGATTCTCAGTTCTCTGTAGGAATAGTAAATCTCTCAATGTGAGGATAAGGGGAGGTGCTGAAGTTCTGACCTGCATAAAAAACAGAAAGCAAAAAACTGGGGAAAAAAATAATATATATATATAAATAAATACAGTCAAAATGAACTAGGAAAAAAAGATATTAAATACCAGGAAATCTGAATATCTGACAAAAACCATTATAGGGCAAGGTTTGGATTTGACTTCTAGAAAGCCCAATTCAATTCAACAGCAGGTGTCAAATTGGAAGCTGACACGTCAGCCATGTCCTGTCCAGCGCTGTCCATCATGGAAATAAATTTACCATATTATAAAGCAGTGTGAAAAATGCCATAAATAAGGAACCGTAGTGGAGATCTTTGCCCCCCTACTCCCCCCCATTTTTTATTTACATTAAAATAATGCCCAGAGGCTGTAAACAGGATTGGAACCTGGAAACAAGTTTCGACAGCTCTTTGCATGGTGTTGTCTCTGCCTGTTTAATCGGCGTGTGTACGCAAATGAACATGTTTGTGTACACACACACACACAAACCAGCCCTGCTCACTGCACATACAAACATACAGGCCTCCTTTGCATACTCCAGCCCACGATTTTACACGATCAGGATCACAGACAAATGCACATTTTTGTATCCTACATAATGCAATGGCCTCTTGGTCCATAGGTGGGCTGAGTAGACACTTGTTTCATTTAAAAAGCGACCTAGCACAAAATCATCTGAGACCTGCTGGTTTTGTAAGCCAAGTCCACAGTACTCACAGGAATAGATGTCATATACACTTTAGCATTAATTATTTTCCTCACTCTTCTCCACTTTATAAACTCATAATGTATAAAGAAAACATCAAGTTATACTTATTTGTTCATTATCTGACCAGTATTTTGAACATGGGATAACGTAGACATATTTGTCTGCTACTTTCTCATTTCTGAGCCCCAGTAGTAAATAATTGATCAAGACTAAAGTAAAAATCCCTTAAACGGGATTTTTTCCTTATACCTCATGTTCAAAGACATGAAGACAAGGATTCACAGCAGCTCTGCTAATTAGGCATGTAAGAACACCCTTCGATTCTGTCCAGAATTACAGAGTATAATGTTCTGCCGTGGCTATCAAATCTGTGGATATCTTAGCCTGGACACACAACTCCCTCTGTAAATCACTTTGCACCTTGTGACAATTTAAGTTTTATATCTGTGTCTGCAATCTGAAGGGGAGGGAAGGCAGAAAGATAAATCCATAGTATATCTTAGTTCCATGATGAGACCTCTGTTAATTAGGTCTTCCTCAATCATCACCTCTTTAATTGGCATTTTTCTAATATCAGGAAGAGACGCCTAAGATTTAGGTGTCTGATGCATCAAAAGGCCACCAATAATGCACAGCCCAGTGCCAGCAGGGCAGCATCTACTGACAACAGAATTACTTCTTGTTTTAAAAACAAAGTCTAAGCAATGAAGTACTTATAGTGCCAGAAGTGAAAAAAAATTTGTGGGAAGAAAAGAAGCAGAAAAACGTTTCAGGTTGTTTCTAAAAACAGAAATGTTCCC
Source organism: Oreocharis arfaki (assembly GCA_013398015.1). Taxonomy (NCBI): domain Eukaryota; kingdom Metazoa; phylum Chordata; class Aves; order Passeriformes; family Paramythiidae; genus Oreocharis; species Oreocharis arfaki. The sequence continues at coordinate 368,550 of VZRR01007514.1, forward strand.
CAGCCAAATGGACATACCACCGTCAGATCAGGAAGACAGAAAAATGAGAGGTCTGTACCAATGGGAAAACTTGGAGCCCAGATGACCAGCTCTTGTTATTCCATAAGTTTCTAGGCAGAATATTCCAAGATATTTTCTGTTTTAAGATTTACAGATTTAGATTTCAGAGTTACAATACACCTCAGGCTCCCATGAGCCTTCTGTAGTGCTTTTATTTTGAGGTGTCTTGGCTGTACAAAGACTAGGAAAATAAATGTAAAGCACTTTAAGATCGCTTTCCTCCTTTTTGTCTCTGGTTCTCTGCGAAATTTTTTTTCTAGTCCTGTAATATTTCCCTCATGCTCCTTTTTTTTATCCTAAGGTGCCATATTTACTGGAAGAGCTTACCTGCTAATATTCTCAATCATTTTAAAAAAACCCCTACAGAATTCAAAACAATATTGTTCAACTAGGTACTAATACATTTATTTATGCATTCCTTCATTCCATTCGAGCAAAATCTGATTTGGCCCTACATCTTATGTTTCTTAAAGATAAACATGGCATTATTAAAAAAAAGAAAGTTCTTGTTTAGGCATAAGCCAAATGCACCTTAGTGAATACGACAACAGTTCTTATTTATGCACAAGTAAATCAAGGCTGTATTGGCACTATATAGTTTTAAAGGTTTTCTGACATTATGAGTTAACTTGATTCTGTTAATTGTTTAGGTAAGGTGAGAAATTCAGCTCCTTGATAATATTTTATGCTGAATGACATAAACGTACTGACTTTGATGGTTATACCTCTTGTTCAAGATAAATATTTCTAAATATTTATACTGAGAATGTGTTCTAAATAAATTTATCTAGCACTACATTTTGTTCATCAACAAAAGTGCTAGTGATTAGAAGCTCATGATGCAGCCAATACAACTGTTTGTCTGAAAATCTACACAACTTGAAGAGAGAAAGAAAGAACGAGGGCAGGATGGAACATTTGTTTGGTTATCTAGAACTGGATATATTTAAACTAAAAGGTTGTTTAATGGCTTCTCAGGCTTTGATTTATTTCACATTGAAGGGATTCCATCCCACATCAAAGATATCTGTTAGAGAAAAAAAAAGATTCTTTTCTTAAAAAACAACTCCCCAACCTTTGGCTGAACATATAATTTTCAGTTTAGGAGCAGGTGACAGTAAGATATCTCCCAAGAGAGAGTATTTAGACTTTTATAGAACTAAACAACCCTGTTGTGATGAAAGCTGGACATTCCTCAGTGCTGGGATCGAATGGAAACACTGGTGTTCCACTAAACTTTGAGACTGACAGTGTAAGGGTTTTACAAGAACCATTTAACATTTATCAGCACATCTTGCAAGTTACATTTAGATGAGGGAAATAGTTACATAAAGCAAACAACCTTGCATAGAGTAAAAATAAAAATGCAGAAACTTTTTAAAAATGGATGCATGTTTAAGAACGATGCCTCTTTGCAATAACCTGTCAGCAGTAATGGGTTCCCATAAACAGGAAATGGTGCTTCAAAAATAGGAACAGATCATTATCATCTCTGATGACAGAAACTACATATTTTCTTTTTTCTGGTTATGTTCAGTGCAAAGTCCATCAAGCTGAGCACTTGCACAGACCAAATAACAGGAAATTGTAAGGTCAGAAAAGAACAGTGGAAATTTCTGTAACGCAACTGTGGAAGAAGTTGTGGCCACTGGAGATCAGTAAGAAAAGGCTGAAGGGGCAGGAGAAATGATGTAACCTGGGAAAGTGAGGTTTTAAGTTTGGAAAAAGAGGGTTTGAGGAGCCTGCAGGTTACTAATGAGGGAAGAATGGAAAAGAGGCTGGAGATGGGCTTGAAAATAAATTAAACGGACCTGAAGCCCTGGAAGGAATCTTGCAGGCAGAAAAGGCTGTAGAGAGAAAGGAGATAAGGGCATGGAGCGTCACAAGAGGCTCTAAGAAAGGAGACACTGATGAAATCCTGAATGCAAATGCTTAAAAGAGCAAAACAGGGAAAATAAGGATAAGGGGCTTCCTTGAATTAGGAAGACAAAGTTGAATATGAGGCATATCCATGCAAGTGTTGAAATATTAGTAACCGGAATATTGAAACATTTTTCATTTAGAAAATTTCTCTTAATGACATGAGGCAGATTGTCTTTGACAGGAGTGGCTGGCACAAGAAGAGCTCTCGGTTCTCAAGAAGAAAACTGGAAGAAAAATTTGGGGAGATAGCACAGTTCAGGATTTCTTGGATTTCAAGAGCATAGAAATGAAAAAGACAACAGAAACTGATATTCTTGTTTGTGCTATAAAGTCTAAAACAGGAAGCTTCTATACTTTAGAGCTACATCTTACAAATCTTACAGGTACTGAACAATATGAAAATAAGTTAAAACAGATCAGTTTTAGAATCATGCCACCTTTTAAATATGCCTTTAACTGCCTATACGAACCATTGCTAGGGCAGGAATCGCCCTCATGTACAAAACACCATTTCCAGAAGTGAAGCTTGGGCTCATTGAAACATAGATAAATATTTGTGTTCAGATGATGAATTCATTTGCTTGTTCTAAAGATTCATCATTTGATTCTGCATCCATAAGAAAAACAAATTTGCACAAAGTTTTATCACTACACCGTTTCAGTAGTGCACAGAAAACTGAAACTGTTGGAAATGCACAACTGTGCTTTATGCAACAAAAGCCTATTTATAAATTATGACTCCATACACAATATGCCTTGGGGATTGTTCCTGTTCTAATCAAATACTTTTGCAAATTTGTTGCCAAGAACTGAAAAAGTATTTACCTGCGATAGTTAGGTGAAAACATGATACTATCAGGTAGAATATGTTTTCACATACACTGTGATGTTTTATTCGCTCACTAGCCAGCTTCTAAAGGTTCCACAAAAAAATTAAATCGCATAACTTAAATATTTGTCTGCAAATAACACTGGTTAAATAACTCTGCAACATCTGGTTTCCTTTTCTGTTTGCTATTTGAGAGCTTTTTCTGAGTATAATTAATCCTTATAAAATGGGAATAAAGCAAGTTATTGTCTTTTGGAAACTGATGAAGTATATTACAACTACAGAGAAAGGGACTGTACTTCATTCTGCACAGCAGAGTTAAGATGCCCACAAAGAGAAAAAAAAAAGTTTATGTTCATGTGAACATGGTACTTGGAGCTCAGAGGTCTAAATTCACTTAACAAATTTAGTAAAATGAAGTACTTAGGGTAACCACAAAGCTGAAGTGGAGAATTTCAGCAGAAGGACAGTTTGAAGAGCTGGAAAATAAAAGTACAGAGAGACATGACAGGACAGTTTCTGTCTGCCTGGATTTTCCAGGGCTCTGTGCCAACACAGACTGAATCTGTGGGCCAGCACAGATAATCAAAGTGGGGGAAAAACCCAACATGTGAATGGTGCTTCTATGGGAGCTGTGGTAACATACGCAAGTATTTGCATGTTCATGACAGTATTGATCTAAGACCAAAAAAAAAAGGTTTTGTCCTCCCTGTATCTGTCAGTCTGCACAGGAGAACAAAGCCACACTCCTAAGAAATCATCTTTGAACTGAGGATTCATTACTGTAACACTTCAACCAGCAGACCTTGACAGGGCAGCTCCAAACCAAGCTGTCTAAAAAACTCTACATCAAAAACAGTCTTTATTATGCTAATTACGGCAGGCAAAACTAACATATCCCAATCTTTAAGAAATCAATAAAACTTTTGCCTTTGTGTTCCATAAACATAGGTTTAACATAAAAAGGTCAACAAGAGGCACTGGAGCTTGTTGAAAATAGTGTTCTACCCTCCTGTTTCTGTTTCACATGGGAAAAAAAATAAAGAAAATGAAAAAATAGAAGCTATACTAAACTTAGTATATTAAGTAACTACTGGTCCAGTTGAGGTACTTGGTCCACACATAAAAATAAATAAACATAAAGGGTGGATTTTTTTCTCCCCTTTAAAACCAATTCTGTCACCTCATTAAAATCACCAAAGGAGATTCATGCTGATCAGCTAATTACATATCTATAATGCATAATCAATTTTATCTACTTTACGTTTCTGTTTTGAGGCTTGATCTGATTTTGCCTTGTAAACACAAAGTCCTACATTTGTAACTTTCTTTGTCACCTTTCATAATCAAAGCTTATTTTAGGTTTCAACAAGACACTACCCACAAAAGAATTCAGACTTTATGGAAGAGGCTGGTCCAACCCCTTGGCCACCTACACAAGCAACAGCTTGAACCTCAGACTCCAAAACAAAACAAAGAGCTTGACTTCCAAGAAAGCCTCAGCGGGAGTCAGGATGTAACCTTCAGCATCCCTCAGCGCTCCAGACTGTACAACATATATGAAAGAAGAGTGGGTAATGCCTGTAGGAGTCACACAGCCGTAACATTGTGAAGCACAAATGTCCACTGCTCGTTAGATTCAGTTTAATGAAACTCTAATTCTGCAACCCTCTTCACTGTATCTTAAGAACAGGATCTGGGCCTGCTGCATATCTAGACATGTATTGGACTTCGCTGGCATGGATCAAATTAAAACCATGAATTGGCATTACCAGTTTGGCCAAAATTACTTATCTACTCTAGGTATGTCACATTACACCATTTACAAAAATCAGTTTGCTAAAGGAAATCTTCCCAGTGAAAATGGGTTTTTTTCAATATGCTTCAAATTTCTGCATTCTTCTGCATCAATTTGTTATGGAACTATCTTCCATATTATCCCTGCTTTTATTTTGTTTGGTGTTTGTTTTTAAGCAGAGTCATAAACGTATTTCCATTTCATGCTATTCCCAGTTAGGAATAAAATGACGGAACTTCCAAGAAAGAAAATTACCCGGGAATCTGTTCTGCATTTGTAGACAGGAGAGAGGCACTTTGAATGGAGAAGAAGAATTAAATTAGCCCCAGATATAGGGGCTGAATACTAGCCATGTGTTTTTGAAGTGAGTATCTGCAAACCCTTTCCTATAGATCCTTTATAGTCTGAACTTTATAACAATAAAGGTATAATCTGGTAAAAAGTTTGCTGCCCTACAGCAAGCACAAAACACTTTTTTTTCTAGATCCAAAGGGACCACTGGTCTTTGAATAAAATATTTTTACCTTCCCCCACGGCCACCAGTTTAGAATGAAAGCATATTCCATGTTTAAGATTCTATATTTACTCAGTTTAAATATTTATGGGTGAGATGTATATACAGTATTGAATAAAACAGAAACCAGATTCATTCCTTAATGAGTGAGAAAGAATAAACTTCATATGGGGCAAAAAGGAGTGCTAGAAATTGTCACTTCTTTCAAGTCAGCAGCCACAAGAAATGTTGTCTTCTGAACTACTGTACAAAATAACAAAACCAAAGGCAACTGTTATTAGTTTTTCTTCTGTATTATCAAATTTTTATGACAAAGGTTAGAATGTTCAAAAATGTGTTTAAATTTATTCAGCTGTTCTCATAGTTTCATGTTTCACTGGGCTGCTACACTGCATTATGTTCCCATATGACTGGATTAAAGCTATCGAACAGGCTGGTGAAGTTATTAGTCCAGCATCTGAATACTTGTTCAGAACCTTCTTCAGCAAGTATTGACAAGCTGCAAAAGTCATATTGATTTGCTTTGGGTTTTTTTTAACAGGACATCCATGGTATTTGTCAGATCAGCACTCCTAAAGACTGCTCTTCCTCCTAAGCCACTGATAAACTAAAAGTGGTGTTAAACCCAGTTGTAGAGAGACTTGACAGCCCAAGGGAGAGGTAATGGGATACAGAGACTTTAACCTTTAGGTCATCAATTTAAATTCAGCTCAAGTTGATCATGGCCAACATTCCCACATGATGAATGTTTGTTAGCCTGTGTAAAGAAATAGACACAATAAATATTGGTGGACACATTACCAAGGTAACTGATCCCTTTTGGTAGTCTCAAAAGAATACCTACACTCTGACAGGCCACCAAACAATCCCAATTCCTCTGGTTTCAGGGAATCCATCACGCCTGCATACTCCAAAACAATGTCCTAACCACCAACAAATTACTTTCAACATGGTTTGGAATTTTTTTTTCATTAAGTGGATATTTCAACCAGAGGCATCTTCAACAACGATCACAGAGTCCAGCTTATCATAATAGACTGTGCAAAGAATACAGAAAACTATATTGAAAAAAGGCATTAAATTCATTGTTAAAACCCAAGTACTGCTTCTAGGCAGATTTGGTTGAACTGTTGAAAGAATGGATATAGGAAAAACAGAAAAACCCGAGACAGCTGACAGGAATAACCAGAGGCATGGAAAGGCAGTTCTATATGGAGCCTGAGATTGAGATTTAGTTTAGAGTCCAGATTAACAAATGTTGCCTGGTATGAATATATAAAATAATGATTATTACAGGCATTTCTCCAGAGCCTGGGGGTTATGAATAAAGCTAAGCACAAAGGTTCTTTCCCAGCCTATAAGAATTCTGAAGATTTCAGAAAGGTCTTGTTAGTATTAGGACAAATCCTTTCACAATTTTCACAAAAGCAGAGATACCCAACCTATTGCAGACAATGGTCCAGTGGTAAAGACAGTTGCCTTGGATGCATTAGATATTCAGCTGGATTTAAGTCTCTATTCAGCTGGATTCAGAAAAGGAAATTGAACCAAAGTCGCATGTCTTAAAGGATAATGCCCTAACTATTAGGCTCTGGGTATTGTAATGCAGATTTCTCTCAAGGTTTCTTTTTGAGCAGTTCCATTTCCAATAAATTATTTATTTGCTATTTAAAATTAAAGCTTTCTGAAGGAAATTTCTTTAAGCTACCCTTGACATGAGAGAGGTTTCAGGTTTGATAAAGCAGCAATTTCTATCAAAAACTCTGTTAACTTGGAAAAATCCCTATTAGCTTTAGTATTTCCAAGAGCAGATGCAAAAAAATTTCAGACATTTGTAAACAATCTTTTTCCTTTGTGGCAACACTAAAACGAGGAGAACAAGACCGTGCCATGCAATCTTTTCCTGCTCAAGATATCAACTGATTTGAGGCTGAAGAATCATTGCTACTAATCATACATCAATCAAGCTCTCCTATAAAATAAAAAAACCAAAATATGTAATAAAATTTAAAAGGCTTTTTGTAAAATTGATCAAGAGAAAACACAACAGCATTCACACTACTTATTTTTTCCCTAACTGACAATGAAGTTGACTATTTTTTATAGCTGGGAGGATAAGCTCTTTAATGTGAGCTTTCACTAACATATGAGTCATATTTATAGTGATTTACTTTTACCCTTCCAATCTATAATCTTGAAAGTATGCCATTCCCAAATGAAATAGCAATTTTCATGTGATTTGAACTACAAGTCTGTTTTTCTTAGCTTATTCTTCTATAGCTGATCTTACATTTGACCACTGCCTCCATCAAGATGCTTATTGATCACAACTCTTAGTTATTGTAACTGCCTTATGCAGGGCTTCCCAAATTACACTGACTGAAATCAACTGAAGTCATGTAGTGTAGTTTAACCATAGTTATACAAAATTTATCCATTTTTTAAGACCTCTACTCACCGCCCAAGTTTACCACTCCATCAGCTCATAGCTTTCTGTAGCAATGTTTTTTCCTCCCCCTTCTACTAAGTTTTCCCATTCTGGCTTTCATTCAGACCTCTCTACCTTTCTCTATCATTATGTGGGTTACTACAGTAGGGTTTTTAGCTATTAATCCCAATTCCATAACACTGGTATCTAAAGACCTCCTTTAACACACCAACACACGCCCACTCTAAAGCAGTTAAGCCAACACCGTGCTAAGCAGCTCCCGACAGCAGTGCACACAGAATCATCAATATGATTACAGTCTTTATGAATTTAACTTCTGTTCACTGGGAAAGGAGAGATGTTAATGTTACACTGAGCAAATGGTAGCCCTGCTAAAGCTAGATGATGGCCAGTGAAAGTCCTGTGCATGGAACCATAAGTGCTGCCAAAGGAACTGCAGCTAAACCCCGAACAACTGGGTACAGACTGCATCCTTCCTACTGCAGAGTGCTCTCCTACTACATAGGAAGTTCCCTTGCAATGAAAATAGACACTAGCAAGGCAGAAAAAGACTTGTCTTTAAAACCAACTGCCTGTCAGGAACATAAGTTTCTATTCCCACCTTCGCCACCCACAATTCACCCTGTTACAAAGCAGCAATAGTTCACATTTGGATACCAAAGTAGGTGATACATCTACTGCCAGAAAAGTAATGTGTAATGAATCACATTATTCCTCCAGTGTTTTAAACAGGTAGAAACAATCAGAGAAAACCTGCCAAGGAAATCCACCATTCCAATTTTATACTGTCTGTAGCTCTTCAGACTAAAAATAATGCACAGATGTCATTTTCAAAATTAGCATTTCTATTAAAGAGGAAACCAGACTCATCCTCGTTGATCTTAGACATTGACTTATTCAGCAGAATAATTCTATTTGCATGAATAACGGCCTGCACTGCAGGATTTAATGAAAACATACATATNTGTCAGCAATTTTGATGAACTTTTGTTTTATAACTGTGATGCAGTCAATTTAGTTGGCTACTCCTGAGTTCAGATCTAATACACGCTGCTGTACAGAACTGCCTGAACAACATTTCCTTGTTTAAAGTAATTTCATTTTTTAAGCTTCAAAACACACTATGTTTCTATGTTTGTCTCTCATTCGTAACTGTTGATGCACTTTTGAACCTCAAATTCTTCCTGTCATCTTGCTTAATTATAACACATTCTTTAAAACTTAACTTTTGTTTGAAAAACAGGCTCATAAAATCTCTCAGTTCTACATTCAAACAAACTGTTAAACTAAACTAATTAAAAGCCTAAAAATGCGGGAATTCAAAACGGGTTGTGAGGAGAATTTAGGCATGTGCAGCCAAAATGGTGATCCTGGAGGCCCCTACCCCATCCTGGAGACGTTTGTGATGGCAATAAAGGTTTTGATGGCAACACAGGCCAGACCCAGAAGCTGCATCTCCGTGCATGGCCAGAATTTACCTGCTCATGCAGAGTGCCTCATCTCATGGCTCAGCTTATGCCCAGTCCTGTGGGGAGCTGCACAGCTGACCTGAGGACTTCGACCCACCAGGTGCTCTCAAAGCCAGCCTAATAAGCACCAACCAGGTGGGTTCCCTACAGAATGCTTCAGGTGCTATTTCTTTCTAAAATGGCACATGAACAACAGCCATTCCCAAGCTGGCAGCAGCACTGCTCATCCCAAACCCCCTGGTCCCATTCCTTCTCCACCCTAGGACCCAGCAACGTCTTTCAGCAGAATGTTCCCATCAGTCAGCCGCGGGCTGCAGCAAATGCTGGGGCAAGGAGAGGGAGATATCAAAGTTCTACCACTGAAGCTCTTTCATTGTACAGAAAATAATTCAAGATTCATTGGGCCAGAGAAAGAACACAAGAGGGAGCAAGAGTCTGTAGCCTAGTGATTTGGGCACTCAGCTGGGAAAAGGAGTCCTGGGTTCCTGGCCTGTGCTCCATGGAAGGTTCATGCAATTTATCAAACAGCCTTTCAACAATCTAAGTCTTAGCTTGAATCTGGCAATGTTTTCCTTCCTGATCCAAGTCTATAAATAACACTTTGTTTGCAAACATCAACATTTCTCTTGCATGCTTTTAATGCTAAACTTCAAATAGAAAACATCAATAAGACTGAAACCTGCCAAAACCTGAGAGCTTATTTCATATTCATTTTCCTTTATAAGTACTTAAAATGCAAGAACTTAATCTTGATCAGGTTAAAAATACTATCAAAAAGCGAATACACTGTTTTACCTGGATCAATAATGCTGCTTTGAATCACTAAATTGGAATTTATTTTTTCATCTCATCTTTCTCAGGATGAGGTAAGATTTTTAAGAAGTTATAACAATAGTAATAGCCTTCTTACATCTTTATTCTGCTCAGTTTCTGATTCTCACTTAACAGTATTTTCATTTGCTGGTTCTCATTCCCTAGCACAACAGTGCAATGTCATGCAGACGACTTTAAATCCAAGCAAGGTTACCCTGAAATTCCCACTCCAACAATTTCATGGACATATTTCTGGTTTTGCTAAACATTCTTTTCATAATAGCTTCATTTTGGGCCTAAGCCTACATAACAGGGTCCCTTTAAATAATATTCCATGCCCTGAAACATATTACAAAAACTGTTATATCAAGGCAAGTTATGCAATGGCTCTCTATGGTTTTAGCATATTTACTCTGTCACGCCATGTGTGAGACTGCAGCCTCCACAACAAAACCTTTACACACTGAAGTCATTATCTCTGTGAAGTCTGCAACTGGCATTTAAAACTTATTGATGGCCTGGGTATTGGTGGCTCAGTAGGCAGCACTCTTGCTGGAGGCCCGGGAGGTCAGGGGTTCACATTCTGCTCGAAGAACAAGTTGGACATATTCCAGGTTTGTGTGTGGGCTGTGCTACACTCCTAAAGGGGCAGTCCTTAGGACAGTAAATGAAACCTCGGCTTTTTGGGGATATCAAACTCCTCTTGGAAAGGGAAGGGGAAGAGTAAGAAGGAAGTTGAACAAGTGAATGAACACGATTGCACTGGCTGGGGACCTGGATTTGCTTGTGTGCTACATACAGAACGGTGCAGCTACAGTACATCGAACAGTTTTAAACAAGCTGCCACATTTTAGCCTCTGTGGTCAGCACACGTTCAAAGGAGAGGTACAGACTCCAGGCATGCTCTGTATTAGCCAACTTCCTCAGCAGCAGAGTGACTTTGGGTTCAATTTCACACCATGGAACTATGAAAAATGCATGTGCAGTTTCAGCAAGTGAGCACCCTAAAAAAAAAGCTTTAACACTGGAGCAACTTCCACCCATACTATACAATCACTGAAAAAATCTCCAGCCAAATATCCAAGTCAAAACTAGCAACACATATAGAGAATAATATAAATCAAGATTCGACCTGCTCTGGTGTTAAACTTTGATACTTGAATATCCCAGATGTCTCCCTCCTCCTCTTCTTCTTTATAGACAGGTAAAGATGGATCTCTTGAAGGAACTGGGGATCACACTCTAGGCAAAGGTTGGACAGGTGATCAATGTACAGCATGAGATTTTGCCGTGGCTATGTGCCTCCAACAGTGACTGGATCATCTGGTTTAGAAAAACAATTCAAAATTGTAATATTTTCTAAAGCACTTACAGGGGAAAAATTAGCAAAAGGGAGAACACATACTTTTTATAACATGGAATATACCACAGAATTTCTTTTCATAATTATATATTTAATTTCAAAAATTCTTTTATTTCTTATTTAACATTTAGTTCATTAACTTCTCAATTCCTTAGAAGTCAGCCTTGAGAGGATTGCATCCCATTTCCACTGGCAGAATGCGTTCAAAAGTTACTGGTGTGATATGAAGTTACTCTTAGAAGTGCCAATACATTTTTTTGGCATCTAGATTTAGACACAACCCTACAAAGTGCCAGGGCCACGCCCAGCCCATTCCTTAATCAGGTTTTGGAGCAAGCCAGTATTTATCAGCCAAATGGGATTCTACTCTGCAGTGCTCTTCATGAGGCAAGCACAGAGGTTAATATTTGTTAACGAAGATACATCTCCCAACACTCCTTCTATGTCAATAGAACGAAAGAGCATCTTCAAAAGGACCATTCAGAGAACCTAAATGATACCTTTTCTTCCAGCATTTAGGAACACCATCTTTTATCTACCTTTTACATAGTCCCCTGTTTGCTTTTTCTTTTTGCCATCATGGAAAAACAAATACTGCCCTCCTTCCCAGAAATATCCATTAGTATAATGGACCTTTAGGTTTAAGTTTGGTGAAATCAACCTGTATTTAAGCAACAGTGTTTACACACAGTAAAAGAGATAATTAATTACAAGAATCATGACATCTTTCGGCTATCACACAATTGATGTATAAGTAATGAGCTGCTCAAATGAAACAAGATATTGATGGCATTATTTCAAGTTCAGAAACAGAGGAACTCCTAACATAATCCCAGAGCAAATTTGCAAAGAATTATGAGTTCATTTTGTCACTAAAATATGAAAAGAAGCTATTTCAAGTAACGAAGGATGTCCTCTTAACCTGAGACAACAAATTTGTTTGTTTTTTTCTCTTCTCAGTAAGAAAGCAATTAGGATTTTTTCCAATAAAAATATCCTTGTCCATATATAAACACTCTTGGTAATCATGTAATTACCTTACCCAATCAGATTAAATTGCTGTCAGTTGAGTTCCCACTGTTGATTAACTTTTGTGTACTCTAAACCTAAATGAAGTCTTTGGTAAAGTCACTTAGTCTTTTACAAAGGTGTCTCTATGATTCCAAAAAGGGCAACAGCAATATATTATTTGCTATAATCATCAAATATCCAAGGTCAAGGATAGATCACAGTGGACCCCTTTTTTAAAACCCAAAGAAACACAGAATTAAACTATGTTGCTTATTTTTGTGTTTCTTGCCATGACTTCTAAATGTAATAGTAACCTTTGACCCTCCCACATTAAACACCATAATTATGTAATTAAAACTAATTATGCAATTTAACATACATATTTTTGTCCTAAAACAGGCAGGTCAATTACCTCACTCATTGACCTTGGAAGCTTTCACAGTTTAAACAAAACAATGAGGCTTTCAATTAATTTTAAAGTACAAACAGAGAAGGAGCAGCAGAACCGCAAATCTTTGCACTGATACTGCATAGAGGGATCGCTTACAAACCTCTTCATCTTGGATTCCATAGATTAAATCCCTTGATAAAAGCTGTTGAACATCTTTCTTCTACGTTGCTATCACTAGAAACGTTAACACATTTGTGAACAAATCATATATACACGTTACTTGTTAAATGCAAGAAAGGAGGCCAAATAAGACGTTTTCTTTGTCCCACTTCTCTTCAGTATTGTTTCCTCTGCTTCCTCCCATCCTTCACTGCCTCTATCCCTGTTTCACCTCCTCTTTCTGAAGTCTTTTTCTTCCCCCTGTTTTCTTCATTATCTTCTCCGTTCCACTTCCAGCTGTAAAGTTTATCATTATCTCAAACTGCTGCAGCTGTTGTCTTTCCCCGTTTCCATCTGCATCCCTAACGCCATTCACAAGGTTTCTCAGCAGGTCTTGGCACCGGGTGGCTCCTGATGATGACGATGATGCAGCAAGACTGAGGGAACTTTGGACCGCAGAAAGCTACAGCTGAAGCAAACATGGTACATGCTCTAAAATGAATTTTCCAGAGAAGGAAGTTTGGTACAAGTGAGAGACACTTTATGAAATTGTTGAAATATGTTTCACCTCGATAATGTCTTTTTTCTCTTTAAACACTTAGGTAAGCTCTACATACTGCACTGAAGGTTTTCTAAATTGTACAAGAGAGAGTCATACAATATTGCATTGTGTCCAAAGAACCACTTCTTCAAAGAATAAAATCAGCATCATAATTCAACCCCTTTGTTATTTTTCAGTAAACTAAATCCCATTCTCTAAAGAACAATTCTTAACACAGTATAAGTCCAGGAGCTCTGCATTCAAAAGGATCATGTTCTGCTATCCTGTTTTTTTCCAACTGCTATATTGACCACAAACAGATTCAGCAAAGTTAATGGGCTTAGGTGTGAAGTAAAGGGACAGACCATATATTTATATATATATATATACTCACACACCATATATATGTATCTGCATACATACCTATAAATACCAATCAAAATTTAAGTTGTTTTCTCTAAACCTTGTTTCATGTGGTGATCAGAAAATAGCTACTGGAAAAACACATACAAAAACCTTTCCTGACCTCTTGAAAGTACAGCAAAAATATCTACAGTGCACTTTGTGCTTTGGTGTCGTTTCTAACACCATTTTTGGAGTCTTTTCAGTTTTCTGCTTTAATTAGTCCTGACTTGCACAAGGAGCTTGAAAAGATTTCAGTAAACCCTTGACATAATGGAAACAAGGAGCACTGAACTCTGAATGAGGAGTTATAACAGGAAAGAAACAATTTAAGATGGTAGCAGGCCTTATTGCAACATTAAACCTCAAATTGGATCTGATTTACACAAAGTAAACCAATATATTGAAATAGTGCCCCAAACTTCTGGACAAAAGTTTGTAGGAAAATAATACAGTGCATGTGTAGAAATTCTGTCCAAGGGAGTGGATGAGATTATTCCTTATATTCTCATTTAACAAAAAGGCTCCTCCTGTTTTGAACAGAACATTAAAATTCTAATTCAGCTCATAGAGCATCCCAAACAGAGCGGCAAAAGAATCTGTGAAGGAGCCCAAATATGGTGCTATTGAAACAGAGTGGATTAGAGGAATTGGGATAGAATCCTACAAGTGGCTAAGTAGCAGCAGGAGGTCAGCTTCACAAACAGCAGGATGCTGTTCTTGCCAGACGTGAGTGACATAATACAGGCAAAACAATCAAGATTTTAGCTGATAAATGTATGCCTTAGGAAAAGGCCTTGCTGTAGAACTTTCATATGCAACAAATATTTAAGCAAATTCTGTACACCTACTTTACACAGGAGAGCATTTTTTTCTCATTCAAACATGACACATTAACCATGTAGAACAGAATTCTTTATAACATAAAGAAAATAATTTTAAGAGCCTAAGCGTAGAAAACACAGGAGTCTTTACTGAATTATCCAGTAAATGGATTAAACAAAAAGCTTTCATAGTTTGATGCAGCTTCAATTCTGTCTCAAGCAGTTCTATGTACATTAAAATAATACACATGAAAATAGCTCCAAATATCTAGGATATCCAGAATGAATATCAGAATCCATGTAGCCCCACTGGTTATTCATAAATTGGATATATCAGTAGTATTAGACAAGTTTCAAGACCCTGAAGGGAACAGTTGCAATTGTAAGGAGACACTGAGATATTAAAATAAGATGCTCAATGAATCATTTCGATTTCTAAATTTTATGGTCTTATATTAAATCAGACTTTAATTCTAAACATCTATTTTTCACTTATACTACTTTAAAAATATCTTTTAAAAGGCTTAGATTCTAGTTATTTTCCATTTTATGCTATGAGCAATTAAAAGAAAATTCAATTGCTTTTCAGCTAGGGAAGTGCAAAACATCATGTGTAAAACATTCATCTGTCCACACCAAATTCTTCTCTGTCCTGCACAAAACATCCTTTTGGGCTAAATACTCTAGCAAGTCTGAAACAAATTGTAATTCTGAGGTCATATTCCAGCCTGGAGTAGAGACCACACTTCCCCATGACTCCCAGGACATTGTGAAATAAGAACTTCTACGTGGTGCAGTTGACTGTTTTCATTCAGAAATCAGATTAAGAGGCAGTTGGGCCTTTGAGAACACGAGCTGCAGTGATTACGGAGGCAGGACAGAGAGAGGGCCAACCAGAAGCACAAGGGCACAGAGTTCCCCTGAGGCGGCTTGGGCAACCCCATATGGGCACCATGGCACTGGCAGAAGGCACCTGAGGGCACTGTACTCCCTGACCTTTCTCCACCACGGCCAGGAGCTCTCCTATGATCTGATCACAAAGGGGGCATTTCACACCATGGCACTATGAGAGAGGATGTCTGTGCTTTGCTGACTTGATGGACATGTGAATAAGCCATGGTCACTTCTGCTGGAGAAAGACCAGAGCACAGACCAGACCAAGCTTTTGTGATCTACCTCCAGCCTACGGATCTTGTAACAAGCTGGCCATCTGTAATTTTAATGTGTATGATTTCTGGAGATCTTTCATAAAACCATAGGATCAGGAATTTGAAATGACGTAGAGACAGCCATGGCATTCAGCAGTTCCTGCTCTAGGCCCCTGCTCCTCCCTGCTGCTTCTCCCTTACCTGCAGCGCTGTGCTGTTACAGAAACCCAGAGTTATCTTGTTCCCACCACCACAGGCACTGGGACTTATGCACACGCACGGGTGTGCTGCACATTTATAGCTTGTTTGGTACGGAGCAGAGCAGCTCAGTAAAAGCTGATTGAGACATTGTGCTGAGCTAAAAACTGGATGCTTTGTGAATATCTGTGTTTTGGCCTTTCCCCAAATGTCTTCCCCCAACAAGTGAGAGAGGACAGCTCGAGCAGACGAACTTTCTGTACCCAAGAGACTGTTTTTCTTTCCTTTGAAGGTATTACTTGCCTGTTATTACATTTACATAAAGGATCTTTATTCTTTCCCATATATAGTAAATTGCACTCCCGTATGTGAACACTGTGCAGCCATTTGCCCCCATATAAAAAACAGAATTATCCTCACTGTCATTCAAGCCTTTCTTTTACCCCCATTACAAAGAATTGATGCAAATCTATTTTTGTTTGGTCTGGTTTATGCTGACAGCAATTAATTCTAAAGCCTCAGCATAAAGACATACAAGAATCACATATGCTTTTAATCTACAAGCAAGTTATCCAATTATTTTAGGTAAACTTTATGATCACAACCATCCTTACCAACTCTGATATGATAGGCTATTTTCTTCTTAATGGCTTAAGACTAATATACACTGCTACAGGGAGTATACTCTTCAACATTCCTCATGTTTTACCTCCTGATCTTGAAATAATAATATAGTCAATGAGCACATTTTGTTTATACTTGTTAGTAAAAAGTCACTAAAGGCATGCTGGGAAATAATATTCCATGCCTTAGGACTCAGACAAGTTCTCTTTATAAATAGAGCTTGTGTAAATCACAGACAAAGTTGACAAATTTCATGGATTAGTCATGGTGAAAATATCAGATTTCATGGTTTAAAACAGATTAATAGGAAAATCATATTACAATTCTGATTACCCAAATTCTGCATCTTGTTGAAGAATGAAATGAAAATAGCAATAATTCTGGAGTCTGTTCACTTAATTACACTTGCACTGATTTGTGTACAGAGGGTAAAAATTCCTCATTAACCTTGCAAAACCTCTGAAATCTATATTTAGCTCCATTGGAATGAGAACATCACAAATTATGGAGATTATAGTACACTGAAGCTATTTCAGTGAATTTTTCCATCAAATTATCCTAGCATGAAATTATTTTGTCACCTTGTAGAAAAAAAATTAAGGAAGAAACAGATTTGAAATTAAAGTTGCTATTTTCACAATTATTTGTATTTGGTGCATCTACTTAAAAATTAGGGGAATAACACCCTAAAGAAGTTCCACTTTAAGAGAATATCTCATTATTCCTGTAAAAATATAAAATTCGTAACTGTGAAGAACAACATTTGGAGTTCAGTGAAACTATCAGCTTTCACGTAAAACTTCATGGCTTTTAAGTCTTTCATGATGATGTAATTTAAAGTGAGGCCTTATTTAAAAGAGAGGTTACACATAACCATGTGATTCGAAGAGACTTGTTGACTACATAACGATTTGGCTTGATGCCTCCATGTCCTCTACTGAGCTGCACAGACCACTTGTCATCCTTGTATCTGAACACAGCCAATTTGTCAGACATTTGCTTTAATTCTTTTTCTTTGTCTTCTTTACAATATCCTTCATATGCATCCTGGTCATCAATATCATATATCTGACTGGAGGATGGAAATTCATTTGTGTTTCCGTCTTATTTTCTTCGCATGCAATCCTCCTGGGTCTTATAGGATGTGCTTAATAAGAACCACATTACTCTGCTAAAGGAAGTCCTTGAGCAGACTTTGAGAAGCAGTATGGCAAATTAGTTTCAGAATGTGGAAGGTCAGGCTGGAAATAAAAAGCTGCAGTTACCTACAGTGCTTTCTGCAGTTCAGAAGGTAAGAAAAAGAGGTCTAACCTTCAAGAAAGGATTTGTTTGATGTTTTTCCTTTAGAAAGCTGCACTAATTTATGCAAAAACAATAAAGTGTTGGACATCAGCTGAAACGAATTAAAATTAGCTTTTAGTTAAATTCACGTTTGTTACAAATGAACATCACACTTCTCTTCCAACTGCCTTTAAACGTTTTTGTTTCCACAAACAGGATGTTATTTGCAACAAATTCTATACCACTGAAATATTTAAATTTAAAAGTGTTCTTGAGTTTGAACATAAATAGCCCTCTGCTTGGGAATGCCAGGTTTATAGGTGTCCTTGCAACCTTAATTCTGCCCCCTGGCGTCTATAAATTATGGCTATTTCTAACTAATGATCACACGTTATTTTTCACTCCAGGGTCTGTGTCACTCTGTTCACAGGACAAATGCTCCTTACACAGTGCAGTTGCTCTCAGCACTGCCAAAGTTTTAAAAATTCTGCTTTTGCTAAGCATCTCCCTGAAACTATGGTGCTGTTTCCTGCCTGGGCTTCTCTGTGCTGCTCATCACCATATCTGGATCTCTCTAGAGCACTAACAATCCACTTTCTTCCTTGTGATAGGAGAAGAGCATTGTTATCTGTGTGGGAAAAGATAGTGCACAGACACTGGGCACAGTTTCAAAAGTATTTGTTGCAGATGTCTTGGTCATTTGCTCTGATGTATTAGGCTTATTTGTGTAAAATTCTTCAGATTTTATAGTCCTTTTCATTTTTAAAACAGTTGCATAGACTTCAAGATGTTATACTTCACACATATCTGTAAAATAAAATTGTATTTTCTATTTTCCTCACTTTTTAGATGTGAAAAAATTACTTTTTTTTTTGTTTCTGGCAGCCCAGAAAACTGTCAGAGATGGCCTAAAGCTCAGAACCACTCCTGGTTATTCAGCACTGGTTTTGCTCCTGATGGCCACACACTCTTCCTGTCGCCATGGCAGAGTTTTTATCACTCTGAAGTTGCTGAGGGTGCTCTCTGCATCTCAGAGAGGCCCTGACTGAATTAAATAGAAGTTCACACAATACCTGTATTTTAGCCTATGCAATTTTTTAGCACATAAGAAATCTGAAGCAAGAGATAGGGCTAAGTTGCCCAACAACATAATTGCTTTTCTCTCCCACAGTTACTGTCCCATTCAAAATGCAGCTCAAGAGTGGAGTCAGTACAACGGGGAGCAAGCATGGAACAGCAGTGAGGTGCTACAGAAAAGGCAGTAAATGGCTGTATAACTGAAAAGTCCTGTAACATGTACCCAAAAGGACGCATAAAAACAGAAAATTATATGAGCTACTTTAAATCTGGCACTTTGCAACTTCTAGACTTTCAATTTACACGTTAATACCCATTTAATGAAGCCATTCTGCTGTCTCGCAATACGTGTTTGCTGTATTAAAAGACAAAAGTCACAGATGACTTTAATGAAGATTTGTGAGTATCAGAAGCAAAGTCTGAGTTTTTAACACAGTTGAAATATAGGTACACACCATTTAAAATAAACCTGTTGCTATTGGGGATCACTTCAAATCAATGTTGTGCGCTGGAAGAAATTCTGCTAGCTTACATACCTGAGCAAATGAAGGCATTTTGATTTGCTTTGTTTATTGTTAAGGCACACTGGAGCACAAATCTATCACTTGCTCTCTGAACAAAATCTGAGTGCCCTCTGGAGTTGTCCTGCAAACTGAAACATACTGAAAATAGGGCTTCTGATTCGTTAAACCTACCAGCTTCCCTTCCCTGCTTTGAAAGAGATCTGATCCAAAAATCAGCTTGACTTGTAAGGAGCCTTTTTGCTGATTTCCCAGTGCAGCTTGGAGCAGTGTGAGCAATGCAAATGGTCAGGTTAAAAACATCAGATCTACTCTTTGTTTTTACCCTCTGGGTCTCAATCACACTCACAGACCTCAATGGATTTCTCATGATCTAACATTGGTAAATTAAAATCAGCTACAAACTTTAGTCAAATAAATTTATTCATAGAAGCAACAAATGCATCATTAAGACTCAATAATAGTCTCAGTCAAGTCTATCAAAAACTTTCTATTTTCTTTGGCAAGACCAGATTAAAACTGAAATACTATGAAAAATCCAATTTACTCTCCAGTAGTGAGCTTATATGTCTTGTGTTTGTAGTTCATTCTCCTCAGTCATGAAAAATATTAGTCAGGTTTGGGTTCTTAGTACTTTAGGGTGCAAGAATTGCAAAAGACAGGTTTGATTTTCTATTGACCCTGAAATGAGAAAAAACCCCACAAGCTTCCCTTACAAATCTAGCGCCGCCCCCCCAAAACAACAACAAAGAACCCAAACAGAAAAGCTACCCAAATAAACCAAACCAAAACAACAAATTTAGACTACATTTGGTCAAAACTTTGACAATAATCTGTTCCCCACCTTCTTCACATATTGAAAGAAGTAAGTAATCCATGTTTGTAAAGTGTTTTAATGACCTCAGACGAAAATTACAGAAATGCAAAGCAAGTATGATTGTTGTTCTGATGATGAAAACGTCTCGTTCTACTCCCCATGTTCATTGCCTAAAGTAACACAGTGGGTAGCCTGTTATTACTAAAGGAATAAACTTTTTCATCAAACACTCTTTATAAAAATATTTCCCTGGAAATGTAACACAGCATGTAGCAAGACTACTACAATTTTCCATCAACTATGAGTACATGCAGCATAGGTACTGTTTTTAGATAATTTCACTCGAGTTTTTTGGCAATAGTTCCTCTCAAGGAAACCTACATTAACCAGAAATTTAGAGTCTGTTATCCCCAGGCCAGCTTCATTGGAATTTTTAATATGGCACTGTCTATTCAACAGTTGTGTGTAAAATGCCAATAAACTGGCCAGAAAAGAGCTGAAGGGCTAATTGCCTTTTAACTCCACTGTGATGATAAAGTCACATAGAAAGAAAGGAAAAACTCCCACTGCTTTAACAAGTTTATCTGACTGCCACTTTAACATTCTCTGTCTGCATGCACTTTAGTGCATTCACCAATAAAAGGATAAAAGCATTCAAAATCCTGTACCCTCAATAACTAAGAAGCCCAGATTCAAAACGTCTGCTCTGCTGGAACCAGCCCATTAGGTCAGCCAGCTTTTTGCCTGATACTTGGATTTCAACTGTACAGTATGTACCAGGAAAAAATTTCCTTTTGATGCAAAAGATTATGAATGCTTAGGAAACTGGAGTGAGAGAAGAAAAGGAAGGATACCGTTTTGAAATAGTAATAAAAAGCAGAAACTGCTTCTCACAGATGAAGGGTGAAATAGTGCCAATCAAGTCAGTGATGAAATTCTTATTGACCTTAAAATGTCAATGAATTAATAAAAATACAATACAGGAAAATATAGCATAATTTATAAGCTGGATAAACATATCATTTTCACTTCTCTGTTCCTTCAACTACTTTTTATTTTACTCCCTTCAATACTTTCCTTTTCAAAAATCCAGTTTTATAAACACGATTTCTTTCATCTGAACAAGATTTTCTACCTAGCTCTGCCTTTCTGCACTTTCTTCATAGTGTAAATGCTTATTGATCCATAACTAAAAGAAGACATTGAGTAACGTCGCTTATGGAAGTCAGTACTACAGACAAAAGGTGCATTTTCCTTTGCCAGCTGAGTGACAACCATCCTTGTCCTCCTTGATTCCACGAAACGAGATGGTTATTAAAAGACATTTCAGAGAATGATTAAAAAGAAGAAGCTAGTGGTCATTTAAGTTATTTGCTAGACCTGTACTTTAAATTTCACCAGAGAAGGAACACGGTCAGCTCTGACGCTGAATTGACCTGTTCCACTTAATAAAATAAAAGCAGCAGTAGAGGCGTTGTGATTGCCAGCTGCAAACCACTGAATGTTGTTTTTTTCTATTAAAAATCTCTTCCATGTTTTTCTTATTGTAACCTGGAAAGAGTACAAAATCTGAAATCCAATGGAATTTCTATCAAAAAGAATACTGTTAGCACTGAAAGTTCCTCAAGTACTCACCCAAGCAAATGTTATACCATATTACAGTAAAATTTAAAAGCAGAAGTTCAAACTAAAAATGAAGTGTCCTTCAAAACAGGCTCATGTGCATCAGAGCCTATGCATTAATGCACTTATTTCCATACAGCTCTGCATTTCCCTTCTCCATCACTTCATAATTTGTTCCAGATTTTGTTATTTCTTTCACATTTGAAGGTACCTTGTTCCACATTTGAGTGATGAAAGACTGAACTGGATGGAAGTACAGTGAAATGTTAGAGGGAGAATGAAAACAAAACTGAAGTTAAATTCTCCATTTATAAGGTAATAAGAAATGAAAGAAATAAACAAATAAACAAATAAACATATCTTAACAAATAAAGAAAATGTAGCGCTCAGGGAGACCCAGAGTGGTCATGTTCACAGTACAAAATAAACAACTTTGCTACCCTTCCAAATTTAAAATGCCAATACCTAAGAGAAGCAATGAATTTCTCCCTAACAATACACTACTTTTAGGTTGTCACTGCAGTTCAGGGGTATTCTTAAAGCTTAGATCTTTCTTACTAGATTAGAAGGCAGAGTAAACTAAAAGATCAAGCTAATCTAGGATAAACTTCTTTTTCACAGTTCAAAGGCATTGGCCTTTCCACAGGTTCAATTGCAGGTTTCTTTGAAGATGTGCCCTAAAGTTCATTAAAGAAATTTCACTGACTTGAACTGATTTCAGCATTAAAAAGATAATGTGAGAGCTTCATTGCCATAAAGAACCTGACAGACTGACTTTGAAGCTTTTTTAGGTAGTATTTTTTTTTATTCTTGCACTTAAAGCCTTCTTTATTTACAGATATCTTTATGTTTAAATCCTTATAAATACTTTCAAAATTAATGAAAAAAAACTTGGAAACACAGATTTTTAAAAATCCAGTTAAAAAAATCATTACTTAATTATTTCTACAGAATCCAAAGTCAGCATCAATGATGTTTTTCCCCTCATTGACTGTATTTAACAATATCTCCAGGTGGTACTGCACATAGTGCTTAAGCAGCATCTAATCTGTGCATACAGTTTTGAAAAGAATCATATGGCAAGAACAACTGCAGGCTTTAACAATATAAGATTTGGATAGATGTACATAGCCTTTGCCTTAATAACAGGTGCTCCAGAGCCTGAGACAATAATAACGTGAAGAGGAAAACATTGCTCAAGATTTTCCCAACCTCTGCTGAAATCCAGAGAGACATTTTCTGATTTTACTCCACAATTATAGGTGATGGTTAAAATAAACCTTCAGTTTCTTACATAAGGATAAATGCTCATCTCCTTATTCAGAAAAAAACCAAACCTACAAACATAACTTGCAGACTGATGGAACAGCTTACCGGGTATTACACTTTTACACCTCTGCTAGTGCACAACGCTGCACTGATGGCATGAAAATAAAGAACACAGAGATTTCCCAAATCAAGGGCAAACACCTTGGCATCAGTTTTCTAAATAACCAGATACTCTCTAACTTTCTAGTAGAGAAGCTGTGGTTCCTGGTTACTTCAGATTTCTGCACCAGACTCACAAAAAAGGATTCTCGAATTCCCTTCTGTTCCATCATGTTTACTCTATGTACCACCTTGCTGACCAGATTCTGCCAAATAAAAACCCCATCGTGGAGTCTGACATCCATTGTTTTGTAAACACTGCTCATGCATGGATCGTGTCTTCTTGGACAACAAGTTCTACATATTTAGATAAACTAAATTATTCCATTGCCTCAAAAATTTAGCTACAGGAAAAGTCAGATATTCTGGCAGTACTCTATTCCACCTTTAGGTTCTTATACCTGGAACCTTTATGAGAAAATCCTAAACAGAGAACTGTCATACGTACTAAGGTTTATTTGCAACACATCATCCTCAGCTTTCTGATTTATCCTCTGTTACTGCTTCTCTTCACAAAAGCACACAGCTGTCTCTTTTAGCCTATTTCTTTTATTTACTTCACCTTTCTGAGTTCAAGATTTTATCTCATGGATTAAAAAAAAAAAAAACTAGTGACAGAATTATTTGCCAATGTTGACACATTTAGGTTCTGTAGTAAAAGCTGTCAGGCCATGCAGCTCACTCAAGGAAACAGTGTCTTAGCAGAACAGTGCAACTGATTACAAAATAATTATTAAAAATACTACAAGCTGAATGATACAGGTATACATACTGAAGATCAAACACATAGCTTTTGTTACTTAGCGAATCTCTTGTTGTACATTTAACCTCTTGCAGGGACTGATTAAAAAGATATTGAGAAGCTGATCTTTCTTTCTTCCTGCTACCTACCTTAATGTTAGCTGCATAACACAATTAAAGCCTAGACATTCATCACATTTTTTATCTTGCATGCAATCTACTTCGTGTTCTCCACACACAGAAAAAGCTGCTATGGTATAACAACATTGTCAGCTCACAAGTTGAAACAAGCAAAATGTAAGAAGTTCCAGAACTAAGATCATCTCTTCAGCTTGAATTTTGAACCTTATTAGATATTAGTTAAGATACAGCCCTTAATTCTGCATATTTTGTTTTTCCCCAGGACTCCTGCCTCAATCATTACACAGAAGGAATATCAGGCCTGTGACCAACTAGCCAAGATGTTTGATCCATCTTATCTTCAAATTGGTTAAATGAATGTTCCTCAAAAACAAATGTCAAACAAACCCATTCATTCATTCAGGCTTTTCATTCATCCTTTATTGGGGCATTATTGCATCCATTTACCTGACTCAGTGTCCACAACTTGGTCCACTTGCAGCTATCCTCATCTCTCCTGACTCTCTTCAGTTTCTACCATCAGGGATTTTGTTCTGCCAGCTCCAATATTCCCTCCATCTTCCATCTTCAATCATTTTTTCCCTCCAATCTCCATCTCCCCACCCTCTCCCACAGAGTTTAGCAGTTCCCATTTTCCTCTTGTCTCCTGAATCCCCAGCCATGATTCCCACCTGTTGGCACAGGTACCTCAGCACTATCTTACCCCAGAGCTGACTTGTCCTTTCTTTCCCATGCTGATATATTCCCTAGGAATCTCATGGAAAGCAGAATTCTTCCATAGTAAACAAATTCAACTAACATTTATTTGGACAAAAGAAAGTACATCCAACTAACACTATCCAAACTTCTAACACTCAGGACATCATCATGAAGCAACTGGATCAGTAAATCTTTTAAAACAAGTATTATTTACAAGTTTGTTGAGGTTTTTTTTCCCCTTTATTCTCTGTTTTGGAAATAGCTGAGACTTTCCAGCTAAGCACCTGGAACCATTTGTGCAGAGTATAAACTCTTCAGACAGATACTTCACTTGGCAAGTGTCCCAAGTAATTTTATAAAATTATCAGCTAAAAGAAAGGATTTCTTTATGGGAAAGGTCAGACAACCTTTAAAAGAAGAAAGGATAACTAGGCAGGACTATAAACTGGGAGTATAAAATGCAGATAAATAAACCCCGTACTACTGCTTTACTGTAATGACTTATTAAATTTCTTTCTTTTTGCTGTCAGAAAGGAAATTTTGAAGTGCTGCAACTATAAAATAAAAAGATGTGGAAAATCTTGTTAGATAATTATGTTAAAGTAGCTGAAAAATTCTATTAAAAACTCAGCAGATCAACAGTAAATATAGTTAAAATTCTTATTAAGAAATTGTATTGACAATTAGTTTATTATATCTTTATATATTTTTCACATATTGATTTAAATTGTCATGTACTTATACAATTTTGATATTCTTCTTCCTAAGAATAATAGAAATAAAAATTATTGCATCCATATAGTCAATAGAAGAAAACCAAATATGTAACACTTTCGAGCTACTGTATTGACAGCTCATTAAATATATTTAAATCTATCATAATAATGTTTTTTCTTTTAAAATTTTGAACACTATTAGTGTCCATGATGAAATCCTCTACACAATTTGTCACCAACCAGGTCAATACAAATAGATAAATACCAAATAACTCATGCACAGGTCTTCAGAACTCAATTTCAAAATGGAAGTATAATTGTTCCTCCTTACAATTTATTTTGCGAAGTTTAAATTTATTAAAAAGAGAAACTAGTAGCAGCAATTAACACCAGATACTGATTGTTATTGAAGGTGCAATCAAAGTCCTCTCAGAGGAACATAATGCATAAGCTGTACACATAACACCTAAAAGGAACGAGCTGCTGGAACAACACCCTCACGCTTCAGCAGAAAAGGTAAAACTTGCTTTTATGGTTTGATGTAAAAGGTAATGGTTGACTCTCAGCTGACATTGATGGATTGGAGATCACACCTTCAAACCCAGCTGGAGGAATTCCAGTTTTCATAGGTGTGATATCACTATCAGTATTGCTACCACAGTCAAATAATTGACCAGTGACATCACAACCCAAATTGTAGGATTTTATTTGGAGGCTATGGGCTGCCATCTGTTTAATACTACAGTGTACCATGAGGGCCCTTAAAGCATTTCCTTTTAATTTTTTTTCCTCTGTTAGGTGGGTTATTAACTCTATTAGCAGTATTTCCTACTCTGCATATAGGAAATACCTGCTCGTACCAGTAATACCTTGTCAAACTGTAAAAAAACTAGAAGGAAACTATCCACTATCCTACACTCCATAAATACATCAAGCTCTTAGGCACATAAAAGTGAGACCCTGCAATCCCTGGTTAATACCAGACAGATCTCTGTTACAGTATTTTGGCTCCTTCTACACACACACTCCACCATTAAATTTGATTCAAATTAATCCTGCCTAAAATTAAAGTAATGCTATTATTTACTATATTGAACGTGAATTCTTACTATGAGGGAAAAAAAAACACAAGTAGAAGAAGTGACAGGAATTGGAGACATTTGAAATACAAATATTTGTCACTTTTCAACATATAATTATAAGATTAAAATATAAGATATTTTAAAATCAGATTCATTTGCTGACCAAAGAAATGGCAGTGTACAATGTCTGTTGAACCCAACCAGTGTACTGCCTTATTTTTTAGAGCAAAGAAAATTCATAAAAGTACAAATAAATTTTATCTTCCTTGGGTTCCATTTTTTGCAAAGTGCTTAGGCACAAGAGTTTTTTCAACTGTATGAATGAAGTAAAAACACAAAAGCCTTGGGGTTTTTTCATTTCAAAGGTAAAAAGTCCAAACCACATTTTAACCCATTCAGTTACACCTCAAGATCAACGCAGTCTAAAAGCCCAGCTAAGTCCATCATTCCACTGATATTTTATATTTATTAATTATTTGAAAAATACATCCTTATTTTTACAAAGATTACTTTTAAATAATAACAACCTCAAGAATCCCTTCGCTGTAGATTAGGAGTTCTATTTAGAATTGTAAAGAACTTTCTCTTTTCCTTCTAGAGGACCGTGGAGAACCATATACATCTGAAAACATTTTTATTTATTAAAATTTAGTCATGTCATTTCTGGGTTTTTTGTACCACAAACAGATGCAGAAATGTATAATACTCAGTGTAGACATGTCTAAAAATGAAAGGCAGCAGAGTATAAGCCAGAGTCAAATTCTTTCCCAGCATTAATTCCACCCCTTTTTCCTCCACCATGCATTCTTGCCCCTTCTACAACAAGCCTTGAAGTTTAGCAGCTTGAAATCATATGTCTCTCCGTTAAGCTGCTGGTATGTGGAAAGAAAGTTTTCAGGAGACCCATAAAATCAAACAAGATCAGACTAAATTATCTGCTGCTGATCTGCACTGATACATTACTGCTAGTCACTAAACCAGTCACTTTGGGTCCTCTAAAAAATCCAAGGGCAATGAACCATGATGTGCAACTTCATTGAGAGCTAGTTAAGCACATTATCAGACCGAAAAAGCATTTTCGACCCTCTCTGTTGTCACCCTGGAAAACAGTAACAGTGATAATTACCTGCTTAGCACTGGCAGAGACCAGCTGAAATATTACACCATGAAAGCCCTTCCATTCCACAAACTGATCTCCTACAGACTAGGAATGCAGTCAACTATTTTTTAATTCTGGGATAGAAATTATGCTCCCAAACTTGCGCAGAGGTCTACCTGGAGAAAAGAAGGCTGTGCTTCAATCACTTTCTCCACGGTCGTGCCTGTGCAGGTCCCTTTTCCTACATGCCAAGTATCCAAGATCCGATCAAAATGGGGTTGTTGGGCTTCCACCACTGCTCTTTCTTTCCCTTTGGGGAGACACTGTGCCAGACACTGCCTTGGTTACCTCCCACTGTAAAGCTGTAACTCACTCCTCTGCTCTGGCTCCTGTATCACACACACAGAGTCTCTTTTCCTCTTAGGTTTATAATTTTTAAGACAAAAAAGGGACTGCAGCAGTCATCTAAACAAGGGGTTATGAACATTTTCAGATCACCCGCTAATTCGAAGTGAAATTAGAACTATCCACAAGTGTAGAACTGGTCACAGCTCCCTTATACTGGCTATTAAAAGCTGGGAACAGGTGTGTGAAAACTAAGTGTCGAGTATGTATTTGTGCATGAGCTCCCAAAGAAAAGTCTTGATCCTGGAGTTCAGCAGTGTGTGGGTGGTGAGCAAGCTCAATCGACCGTACTTTATAATGAAATCCTTAACACTTCTGCAGGTCCTTTGCCCTGGGTAATTACCCTCATGGCTAAAGCCATGAGAAAACAACTGACAAAGCCAGAGAACCTCCATGACATCATGCATAACATCACTTCAAGTGATTCCTTCAACAGATGCAGAATTTTTTGTTTAGCTGGAACAGTGTATCTTTAATGAAAGTTTCAGAATAACAGGATCCACCACAATTTTTTGATGTTCAATTGCCTTTCCAGTCACAAATTTCTCTCTTATCTGCCCTGTTAATTGTGTGTGTGTGTATGTGTGTGGGGGTAATATATGCTGCAATTAGTTCCATCAGTTTTCCACTCACCCTAAGTGGCTATTTATAATTTTCAGTCCCTGAATGTCATGACAGTGCTCCTGAGCACTTCATCCTCTATTTTCTTCTACAGACATGACTGATAGTTTTGTCTGATTTATACTCTTCCTTCATTCAACAGACTCCTTTAAATTCTGCTTCCTGCAAGAGTATGTTTTGGATTTCCATATTCTCTGTTCCTGCTCTCACTTTGCAAAATATCACTGGAAAAAGCCTCCTACCCCCTTGGTTTCCTCTGTTATTATACAGTGAAGTACAAAAAGGCCACTGGCATGCCCTGGTTATGTAGGGCTTATGATTTAAAATATGACAGTTTGTAGGTAAAGATGTAACTATGATAGTTTTGAACCACACTCCTAATCATAAATCTTGCAACCTGCCATCTCTCCTATTATTGAAATCTCCACCCTCGTTATTAATATCCCAGCCTTTTTTATGGACTCAGTTTAATTACCAACATTTGAAAAATATTTTGACTCTAATAAAATTAAATTTCTTTATTGTTGTTCCAAGAGATATATCCTCAAAGACTCCAAAACCTTTGGCTATGAAAATAAGCATCTAAGTCTTTGATTCTTTGGATACTTATCTTCTCTGAGTATATCAAGGAAAAGAAGCAAATAAATAAATAACCCAACTTTGAACTGGTATGTCTGAGACCTTCAGGTAGCAAACAACAATATCTGACTGAGGTATGTTACAGTAAGAACCCAAACATCACAGATACAATACCATGGAGATGCTTAAACCAGGGAAATGAAAGCCACTGTACACAACAATACAATGTTCTTTAATCCTCTCTAAACACATGAAACATCTTATAAGTTAATATGATGCATATTAAATATATGCCCTTTTTTTCCTATTCTGCTTTTGATCATTGGAATACCTTTTTTCTTCTTTCTAAATATAGGGTTGAAAGGAAAAGCAACAAACAGATCAGTGTACAAAGAAAATTATCAGCCAAGATCTGTGGAACCCTGTCAAGAACTTTCTCAATGTCTTACACTTGCATGGTTAGCCCCCTACATTTTCAGTGCCATTGTCAGGAGTTATGAGGCAGGCACAGCAACAAATTGGAAAAAAACCCAAAGTAATTCCAGTCCTAAATTCTGGAAGTTTTTCCCACATTGATTGTTTTGTGGGAGACATCACTTAGAGGAGGCACAAAATGATCCAGAACTATACACCAGTAATCCAAACTACACATTAACAGCTCTGCTAGGACTGCACAGTGAATACCTGCAGCGCACACAACAAAGCCAAGGGATCTTGTTAAACTGGGAAGCTCAACTGACCAAGCTCAGCCTCTTGTTTCAATAGTCCTTTCCTGTGTCCACATTTTTCACTGAGAGGAATTATTCACCCATCTGTAATAATGACACCTATGATTATTGTATTCCCCTGACATTTCAAAAACTAGTAGTCCTTCTATGGTTTATTGGACAAGGACTGACTTCTGTTGTGAGCAAACATTGAGTGTGCGTACAACATACAAACTGCAGACTGCTCTGAACAAGGAAAAAAACCACCCCTCAGAGACAAAAAACCTAGACAGCAAAACCAAGTGACTCCTAACAATTTACACTTTCAGAAATAATACTATTTTTACACATGCATACAAAAGAAAGGGTGAAGTATATTGGGTAACGATGGCTTCTGGAAGAGATACTCAGATGAAGTATCTATTTGCCCCATGCAGCCAAAAGTAATAATAATTGAAACTTTATAAGAAACGGGGGAAATCACCTGCTTCAGAGCAAGAGAATGCAATGGCTGTAAGGGTGAGGATGCAGCTTTCCCAGCTCTCCAAAGGCTGTCACAATCCTAAGAAATTGTGGGGTAAAACTTCCCCTACCCTTTCTCTCCCCCAAAAAAGGATCTGCACAAGAATGGCCAAGAACTGCTATTTTATAGGACTGCTTTCAATAAAGTTCCCTGAGTGCACATCTCCTGATTTGTGACGCACTGTGATTTACTGAAAGTGAAAATTCAAAATCACCCAGATCATAACATTCAGAACTAGTGACTTCTCTTATAACTGTACTTATTATCCATTCAAGAACTTCAGTGCCTTTTGTCCAAATTTTCACAACTTCAGATAAAATTACAAGGAACACATAAAAGGTGAGATGAATAGGAAGATCAAGCCCTGATCTGAATGAGTATTTATCAGCTTTGCTCATCACTTGACCCTCTTTTGTCAGACAGAAGTTAACAGCCTTTAAAGATAATTATAAGGGATTTGAAGGGAGACATGGTGGTGAGTTTATAGATTTGTACATAGCTTCCCCTCACCTTGAGGAGATATGAGAGAAATTGATGCTGTGATCTGCCAAGCCATGAGGGCTGAATGCTGACAAAACCAGGAGAGGACACCAAGTAGCTATAGCACTTCTACTTCATTTCTTCTGTGTTCAGGAGAAAGCCAAGATGTTTATATTAGAATACAGATATATAGGTCTATAACAGAGACAGTTCACTATAAATTGTCTCTGTTCCTAGAATAAGTGCACCAGGCCCCAAACGGGAACAAGACAAAAGAGGTAAGTTTGTCATTGCATTAAACAGCTTGGATATTCATAGCATATCACCTTGGGGGAGATGGAAGAGCCGTTGATATTGGAAGAGATCACCCATTAAATGTTCTGGTAACAGGAGAACTCACCTTTGAAGAACAAAAAACAGCTGTTTGTACTGCTATGAAACCTTACATGCACATCTGGGGCTTCATACAAAAAGACATTTTATTTGTATTTCATACAAAATATATGTTATTCCAAATTATTTACCTAGTTTAGTAGGGACACATATTCAAGTATTATTTTGATTAAAGAAGTAATGAGGTGGCTTAGAACTGAAAAGCATTCATTTAAAATTATGCAGTTTGATTTTGGTAACGTTTTTAAACACATAGCTTGGACAAACGCAAATGAAAGCTGCCACCAAGCACGTCCCAGTAACACTATCTGCCAAGTCCCATGTGCTAAACACAAAATTCATTCTTTTGGTCTCATCTCATGCTCTCCTGCTGCAAGAGCTCATGCATTTACTGCACGGTGCTGCTTCCTCTCTCCAAATCCATACCCTAACATGCTGCACACCACTGACAGGATGATCAGCTAAGTTCATGCAGCGGGACTTAGGTGGCAGTGGGGAAGTGACAAAAGCGGTTCATGAGGCTGAAAAAGCGTGGGGCCTGCATGGGCTGGGCTGTCTCTGTCATGGGAGGAACACCCATCTCCCTCACTCACGCAGCTCACATGTTGGGGTTCCAGTAAACTGAGAGGACTGGAGCGTGTAGGAGGGACTGACATGTGGAAAATCAAATATGGGGGGGAAACACTTCTTTTATGATGCACAAAACCCATTGGTGTGGTCAACAGATGGAATGTAGCCAGATGCTCATTACAGCAATGCTATTGACATTGCTACAATTAAGGTAAGAGTCACTGTTTCCACTGTAAACTCCTGTTTGCAAGACCTTATAAATTGGCCGTAAAACTTCACTTCAGGCAGAACCTTAACACACAAGGTCTCAGCATTAAAGTATGTTTCACATATATTAAAAAATGGTGTGCCTTTCAGATTACATGGTAGCTCAAAACAGGTTTCCCATTCTTGTTTGAGTATTCTCTGCACTCCTTGCACTC
Organism: Oreocharis arfaki; assembly: GCA_013398015.1. Classification (NCBI taxonomy): domain Eukaryota; kingdom Metazoa; phylum Chordata; class Aves; order Passeriformes; family Paramythiidae; genus Oreocharis; species Oreocharis arfaki. Next base: position 400,991 of record VZRR01007514.1, read on the forward strand.
AGAAAAACCTTTGTGTCTACTGAGTAGAATGATGGAATTTTCCATTCTAATTACAATTTTCCATAGTTGGGAGCAGTTCCATTTCTTATTTTACTATCGCATTAATAAGCTCAGTTGTTAGCATTGGAAAACTGGTTATCATCTTCTGAAACAGTATTTGTAACTCACAACACCTCCTATATATTCATTTAACATAATCAAAAGGATGCATTATAGTTTTTTACTCTATTTTCCTCACATAAACACTCTCCCCCAGCGTAAAAAAGCCCAGCTAGTTAATACAGTATGTTATCCTTTGTCCCTGAAGTAAGAGGGGAAAAATTTCCTTGGATTTCAACAGGAGCAGATCCAAGCTTTCAAAATACATGGGTGCATAACACTATAATTACTTCTTATTTATGGAGTGCTGACAGTAGGCTCAGTGCTGTGCAAACAAAAGAAGACATGGTCCCTGCCCCTTGGGGCTTGCAATCTGAAAACACAACAATTGAGGCACATAAAACATCAAGTGGTGATACAGTCCACAGTGGAACACTGACGTTGTTTGTTTTCCCATAAATAAATCGCTTTTAAGGGCTGGAGAGAAAAGGGGCAGACAGTCTTCTTCAATTTGGTCTTTGAGAGAGGATTTGAAAGAGTTCATATTCCTAGCACCCTGTCTTCCAAACCTCCCACCAAATACAACTGTGAGAAAATCAGTATATATCATATGTACTTACTACACATTATTACAGAAAAAAATAAAGTTTGTATTCCCTTTAGAATGCCACTGCATATCTGCACTGAAGAGCACACATCATGCTATTTCTGCACAGAATGCAACTGCCTTTACACACACACACACGACTGCACAGCTCACCACAGCTGGGACTCTGACCAGAGAAGGGACCTCCAGCAGGGCAGGTTACTGCACTTTTCGGCAGAGATTTTGTGCTTGGGAAACTTGGACTGAAATACAGAACCCCAGTGCACTTTCTCTTTAAAGAACAACTGCAGGCAGGTTGTCTAAAGCTCAGGAGTGACACTGGTCTCACTGCTCCAGGACAGGGCCCATTTCAGCAGCTCTCCAAGAGACAGAGAATATCTCATTCCATTCCCTCCGAGGCGCATTCCAGTGACGCTCCCAGCAGACACAGAGCCAGACACCCTATACTACAGAGCAGGTTCTGGGTTTAGAACAGTAGTTCTGAACTTAATTTAATCAGACCAGCTGTAATTCAAACATTAGTGGAAGGCCAACTGCTTCTTTCTCCCAGTTTTGTCTCCTCTGGCCAGAGACAGCTGTGCCATGAGCCCTGAACGCCTTCCCACTGCCAAATTAAGCGAGGAAAAACGTTGAAAACAGGAAGACATTTTGGCACATGCAACACAATGCCAACTAATGTGCTGATGTTAATGCTTCTGAAGCACTCTGCAACTGTGTATAAGACAAAATCCAGTCAAAACTTTGTAAGAGCAAGATCCTGCAGCTCGTAAGCTCCACAGTGCAAGTGCCTGAGACTACAGCTTTGCATTCTTCACATAAACTTCTTATGACCTGTGGCTTATGGCTGGATACAGTTTTTAAATTAATCCAGCCTTGGTTATTTATCACACTGGGTCAGTGACAAGTTTTAAAAAAACTATCCATTAAATAAACATTTACACTGTTCACATAATAGACTGTAAGGTCTTCACAGAATTACAGGGTGGTGGTTTTTGTTGTGGGTTTGTTTTTTTTTTTTTAAGATCAAGGCCTAAAATTTGACCTATCCTAGGAGTGATCCTCCTTTCCATTTATTTATTTTTTCTACCTTGCTTGTCACTGGTGAAATCAAATTAATGAAGGGCGAGTGATATGAGTAACAAAAGAATCTAATTAATGTCTACAGAGTACTGTAACTAATTATAACTAAGAAATAACAACAATAAAACAATATCAAATAATGTGCAAGGTTATTTGTTTGCTGAAATGAGCCCCCAAGGGGAATCCTGGGGCTTGGAAAACAAGCACATTGCAACTGAAGGGAAGGATGTTGGTGGAGGGGAGATGACATCCCTGCCCATGGCAGAGGGACACTGACAAAACCTTTGAGGGTCCCTTCCAACCCAAACCATTCTATGATTCTCTCATAAAGAAGCTATGGCAGAATGACTCAAATTTGCAGGTTTTCTCACTCAAATAATGAAATAGTGCACTAAATAAACTTCAGTATAATTACAGTAGGGTTGAATATGTCAGAAGCACAGTGGAAAATCAAGGGGGAGAAAAGATGAAGCAGCATTTCATTTTTGACTGCCCAACCACAGGAAAGTCAAATTTGTGCTGACTGCACTTTGCAAATAGAAACATGAAAGAAAATGTAAGTGAACACCCTCCCTACATCCACACTGTAACACAAGTTTCTGAGAGTTCTTCCTCTGCTATCCCCCAATATTATGATTAAACCCACTTATGCTACTTAAGACATCTCTGCACTGTTACTACATTCAGAGGCAATGAAGAGTGTTATTTACACACTGAGTGGAGGTGGATGTAGACGGTGTCTAGAAATATAAACTGTCACGAGGGACATCTTAAGGATAAAAAATGAGATTTAAGTCAACACAGATAAGACTCTATCCAGACTTAACTACAACCCATTCAAAAAGAGGTATTTTCAAGCTAAGTATAGATTGATTTTTACCCTGAAAATATTACAGAATCCTTAAACAGCTTGAATAGCAAAGAAAGAATGGGAAAACACGTGGTGGGATTGAAGACACAGAAGATGCTTTGTGCCTTGTGAGTGCATTTGCTGTGGCTGTGCACACACTGCAATCCACGGCCAGGTACAAGGGCTGCACGTGAATCCTGCCCTGTTTGTGCTGGCCACTGTCCCCTGCTGAACAGAACCTGCCTCCTCCTGCTCCTGGCAATGGTGTGCTGGGGATGAAGGTCACTACATTCTGCTGACCTTCTACATGGCGATTTTTTTTCCCCCTAAAAGATTCTGTGTCTGTTGCATTCCTTACTCCCCACTAAAAACCGTTGTTCATTCACACAATATACAAAAATGACTTTATTATAAGCACTGGGGAAAGATTCTTTAATAAGCAAACAATGACTAAATCAAACCACTTTAAAAGAAAACCACAACAACCATTTGGTCATTCTCTTGTAAGAACACATGAAATAATCTCATGCAAAATTCATGGCTACAGACTTGCCAAATACCATAAGCTGAGTGTGGGTTTCACACATCTAAGCAAAGCAATTTAACTGTAATTTTCAAGACTATTTTTAAACCTCTAACATCAGACTAAATTCTGTCATGTTAAGATAAAAGAATCAGTAAATAAAGAAATCTGTGTGAACTGCATTTTTTCCTAAAAGATTTTTTGTTATTTGGACGACCTATAAAATTCAGTGTTGTAATGAAGCACTTCTCAGTTTGCATCATCTCAGATGTCTTTTCCTCTTCCATGTTAGGGGATTGTCATGGCAAGCCAGGGAGTTTGCTGTGACTTCTATTGTTTTTATTGAGTTCTGCAGGACCAAGGCTTAAAAGTGTAGGTCACCTTTTGGAATGTAAATTACAGCAGATCAATGCCTGTCACTTATTTATATATTTTTGGCTTGTTTAAGTTTCAAATCCTCTTTCCTACAACTGGAATAGCCCATTATGTAGAACTAATTCTATTTCCCTCTACTTTTGACTTCACTCATTGTGTTGCTCAGTTTTCCCTGAAAAGTCTGTACATATTTATGATTGTAACAAACAGAAAAGTTTCCCTGTGTTTAAAATAATGGATATTTAAATCCAATCCTAGTTCAAGTGTAAGCATCTTTAATACATTTAAACTTAAAAATATTTAATGCATTTCTACGTAAAGACATCTGTTGCCAGGGATTAATCTACCACTGAAAGAAATGTTTTATTAATGCCAACTGAAAAGCAATTGACTTAACTACCTGGAACAGGACACAAAACTCTCTTACAGAACTCCCCTTTTTGCTCCTTGCTGGGGTTGGCTCAGTCACAGGGAAAGGAGGAATCTTATCTTTTCTTTGATAAAAGGCTATTGCAGATACCCTTCTGATATCCAGGAAATATCATGTCTAATGAATAGGCACTTTGTTACTGAAGTTCAACTTCTGGTTAGAAATAATTTTTCAAGTGCTATATATAAGAAATGACAACCAAAATCTATCCAAAGAAAGACTAGTCTGAATGATTTACAGCTGGCAATGATGGGAAAAATCCATTTTTGCTATGCTGAATCAGTAAAGACATGACAGGGTGAATTTGGATTTGACCTTTAAAGAATGGGTTATGCAGGTAAAATGCAGAGATCTTATGTTTAGAGGAAGCAAAACCCCCCTGATTGGTTGAACACATCAGTAACGAAAACCCCTTGGACTATTTTTGTTTGTTTTAGCAGCATCTTCCTAAACCAGCACCAACATGCAGTAACTCTGAATATTTCAATGGATGCCTGTGGACATAATTTTATAATTGCCTTCAGTTTATCTGCTCTTCTGCTAGAAGTGGACATCCTGCCTTCCTATGCCCCCTCTCCCTGAGCCTGCCAGTCACAGACTGCAGTTCTCACCATTGACCTTTTTTGGCTTCAATATACATTTGGCAGCTGGTGAGCTGGATAAATTCACTGATGCAACGAAGCAATCTTATTTTTTTCGGTAAGGGTTAGTGTTCAGCCAGATCTGCAGGCTGAGCATGAGTACTAACAATGGCAAAAATGTCCCAGGAGCCAGGGAAAGGGCAGGAGCATCCTTCACAGAAGCACCAGTACACTTAGACCAGTTTGACATTTTGTGCTTCCCATATACACGGTTCTCTCTCTCCTTTTTCAAGCCTAATTGCTGCCTTATGAGAGGTATTTTTGGTTATTCAAATCACATGGCTATAAACCAGCAAACTAAGATTAATTAGAATGTCTTGCTCTCCTAGAAAATATTAAAAAAGTTTGCAAGTTCTTTTCATTTCTGTGTTATGAAGGTAGGAAAATGGACAAGGCAGGCTATTGATAAAGCTCTTCTTTAGGTAATAGATTCCAGTTAATAATTACTGCAAAATTACTATAGCCTAATAGCCTTATGGCTGGATAACACTGAATTAGTTACTATCATCTATGATCTGAGGTCTTAACAGACACTGAGTAGTACTATATAGTTGGCCAGTATGGCATTATTAGAAATCTAAAGGGAAAAATCAAGGAGAGAAGACAAAATTCAGGGTTTACAAATAGACAAAAGAGGTTCATTCACCGAGTTCTTCTGACTTCTCTAATAAATTCACATCCCAAAGCGTATTGGCACTTGTGGCGTCACCAGGAAGTTATGTACAAAATTCTCTTTACAGCAGTTCAATCTCCCATAGAAAAAGGGCATTTAATGAGCTGGAGATATGCAAGATATCCAGGTAAGAATGATTCTTAAATTCCCTGCTCCTGACTGACTGCTGATGAACTAAAGTCTCTTTGATACAAGCCCCAAGTTCTCCTGCTGAGAAGACTCATTTAAATTTAACTTGTGATGCCAGCAAAGACCTTCCAGTTACATCTGGTACTTTATTATACTCTCTGATTCTTGGCTTCACCTTTTCTTGCATGAAAGGCAGATAGACAAATGCATAAATTATTCTTATTTCTGTACTGCCTGCCTATATGTGTCTATAAATTTCACTGACCATATCCTCTGAGGTCATGGTAAAATATCTCAGTCCAAACAAGCCTGATCTAACTCTGAAGTCAGCACTGCTTCAAGTAGGAACCCCACCTTAAGAAAAAATCTATTTATGCTAACATATAGTGGAAAATTTATACAAAATATTAATTGCTAAGTTTTATGTAAAAATTTGATTTATCCATGAAATCTGCCTGAATAGGACCAGGTTCCACAGCACTCCAGAGCATTAATCAAGTTTAGCTCAGGAAACATTTCTTCTCCTTTGTTCATCATTGAACCTGCCTTTAAAAGTGATCTGAGCTGCCACTCGGTTGTGAAGCACCCAGACATGAGGATGGTTTATGTACAACTGCCTATTCTCTGAGAACATAAATCAGCAGTAAGTTTTTGGATATTACTCCCTACGTGCACGTGCACTATTCAAGAACATTATCTGAGGAATTCCCTGGAGCTGCTTCCTACCTGTGTGTGTGTCAGCTTTTCCCCTCAAGCCGTGCTACTCCTGTCCTGCAGCACCACCTGAACCTTGCCTGTTAAAAACTGTCACTCCCACGTAACATAATCCCAGCTAAAATTCACATGCAAGATGTAATCTCAGCAAGGCACTTGGAATCATCCCTGAAATGCGTAAAAGCCTGCATTCTTCCAAGGGAAGGAATCAATACGATAACAGTGGCTCAGATGGATGTCTAATCTGCCCACATGAGAACCTGCCAGGAGAACACTCACTCGCAGTGTAAGATTAAACCACCTTTGTAATCTGTCATTAGAAGGAAGAGGGATTCATTTATTTTCCAAAGCTTCTCTTAGACTCTCAGTTAAACCTTTCACGTTTTCGTGTCTGTACAGAAACTCAGAAACAAAATGCATTGCAAAAAAGTTTTTAAAAATCCACTTTTGTTCACAAATTCCTGTTTAGTTTCTAAAAATCTACTCTCTAAAAATCCACTTCCGTTCATATCCTTCCCCCAGAACGAGTATAAGGTTTAACCTCTAAAACAAGATACCAAGAGCTCCACTTTCTTCGAATTGTGCCAATTTTTCTTTTAAATTAACAAATACATATCTGAAAATACAACAGTCACCTTTGTGCATTAACACTGACCATGTGTCCAAATAATTATTGACAGTAACACAGAAAATATTATATTTCCAAGACAAACTTCAAATCAGGAATCCAATTATCAGCTTTATTTTAATGCAGGCTAGTTAAAGTTCCACATGAAACAGCATAAACCAACCAAATAGCCAACCATATTGTTAATCATTAAAAAGCAAGTATTTCCAAGAAAATGTATCTACAGCTCAATGTAACCAAAAATATTACTTCTTGTCTTCTGTAATGAATTATTTCTAATTTTACTTTAGAAAATCCTTTGCACTGACATTTTTCTCACTACTGTTCTTTAAAGGTAAAGAAATTATGCCTCAAAAACTACCCTCAGAAACTACCTCCTGGGAAGCAGAGATCTCCACGTTGTCTCCCCACAGGAACAGGAGAGGGTCACCAGTTCAGAATTAAAGAAAGACAAGTCAGTGGCTAAAAAAAGGCTTTCTAGAGGAACTAAATATAAGCTAATTCTGACAGCTCCGCTAATCACTTGATAAATCATCTTCAGAAACAATATTAGGGCATATGACAGTAGTTTATCTTTATAACATCTGTCATCCAGACGGGTATCCGCCCACCCTTGAAATGAAGTGTATATGAACCAAGACACTTCAAGCCACACCTCATTTTGGGTAAAATCAACAGAAGTTAAATAAAACTAGCAATGTAGTTGAATAGTTTAGGGAAAAAAAAATTAAAACATACTGACTCCAGCCAAAAATACAATGGAGACTTAAAAGTGAAGCAGAATATCAGGAAAATGATAGCCAAAGTTAGATTTGACCCTAAAGAGCAATACTTCCATGAAAAATGTGGTAATCTGAAGAGAAGCTGAAAATGGTGACACACCTCATTTGACAGCAAACAACCTAACATATTCTTTTGTCAGAAGCAGTGCTATCATCATGATTTCACAATGAGTAAAGCAATATATTGGCATAAAAAGCAGCTGGCTTGAATTCTCCCTGGTCAGATCAGAACAGCAGTAACCAGGCGATGTCTCTCTCATCCCATGCATCCTTTACAGCACTGTGCAACTGTGCTGCTGTTTTACCTTCACTCAAACTATATAGGCAGCACTTTTTGACTCACTAGGAAGCATCGAACTTTTCTCTTTATCTGTGACTCTTGCAGTCAGTACAGTACAGATGTAGTGTCCCCTAGCATGCAATTTGGACATTTCCTATCAGGGCGCGTGCTGCTGTAGGTGTATAAGCATGGAGCTCTAATTCCCCAGAAACAATCTTCCCCCCAAAAGTATCCATGCCTTCTTCTAGCACAAAATACCAACCCCAGCTTCCACTCTGAGCCAAAGACACGCCCATGTAACATAGTGTAATTCCTTGCTTTTAATAAGGTGTTAACCTACACCTGAATGTTGGACCACCACCACCAGAAGTAGCACAGCTTTGCAACCTGATGCACGTCTCGGGACAACTTGTTTCTCTACTGTCACAAAATTTTGTCTCCATCAGGCATGAAATCCTTGAAATCCTGCATTAAATTCTGCATTCATTATGGAATCACAGTTTGTGAGCATTAACCTTGAGAATTACATCAATTCCTGTTCCAATAAGAGGTCAGAGATTAGTAACTTGCTGGAAGAACAAACTGTTGTCATTCACTCCACCTAGGGGGAATATTTTTGTGGTCATTGTTTCAGGCAGCATATAAAAGCACACAGTAAGCATCTTTCCTTGCTCCAACACTGAAATATCGGCTCCATTTCATTAAGATTGATCCTATGGGAATAATGCAGTTACCCATGGCAGAGGCTACCTGGGAAAGTGGGCTCCAGGTAAGACTTACAGATGTCTCACTTATTCCAACAGAATAGGGACCAGTTCAGAGCCTGCACAGTCTGTGCAGCTCTATCAATTCCTAATGATAAAATCCAGCAGGATGCTATCTCTAAACCCTAAAATCAACAGTGTATCACTTTCCTCTAAGGATCCCTGTTATAACTTATCCATGATGCATAAGATTTCTCGTATTCTGACGCACATCTGCTTCTAAGTTTTTTCTCCTCCATACTGTGCTCTTTGTTAAATCACCAAAACTCCCTGATTTGTGTTTCAAAGGGAGCACCATACTGCTTAAAAATTATGCTAAAAGACGAACATCATAGATGATCCCACTAGCATGAACATATGCCTTTTTGATTCCACGGACTTTTATTTTCATAGTTTAAGATGCAAATATTTTTGACTTTGGAAAAAGCAAATGGAGGGAAAGCAAATGAATGTGATTTCAATGCTACTTACAAATATTTTTTTTTTTCAAAGCACCACTATTATTTACAGCTTGGAAAATAAAAACCAGAGACCAACTGAGGTGTCAGTTTTTTAATTCACAGTATGACAAAATGATTACCAGGTGTCAATCCAAGTATGCAGCTGATGGGCTGGACTCAGAAATCAGGTGGGAATTTTTGCAAACTCTTTTCAGAAATTGAGATGGATTACTTTATCCCCATGAAGTGAAGTCCCACCAGAAAATGCTACCCAGCCATAAATGCAACAAGGAGTTGAAAATAGGGCCTTTCAAGACTGGCATCACACCTAGGAGCAAAGCAGGGGCATGGGCCTAAACCGGGTGGCAAAGTTACAAACACGAAATTTCAAAATGGCATTTCAACCTTAAATTCTAACACTGCCTCAACTTTGGAAGTAGCAAAAAACCCAGATATTTCTTAAAACAAGGTGTGAATTCTATCAATAATAGTGTGAATTGCTTTTTACACTAAAATATGCAAACAAAATAATGGGATTTTTTGTTCACTTGGATAGAAATACAATGTAATTTAAAAACTTGAGACCTGCTTTCCACCTTACAATGGATCTAGGTACTCAACCTAGCAATCTCCTTTCAACAGTTTTAATTACTGCTATTATATAATTAAATTACAAATTGAGAGAGATTAATTTATTACTGAAGAAGATTCAAACTAATTCAAATTTCATTTTTGTTTATGAAAACAAAAAGGGGCACTTGCTCTATCTTAGCCCCCCACCTGGTAAATAAATAAATAAATGGTATTTTTATGTTTATGGCAAGTTGCCAATGCTTAAATTGGCCTCCTTGAGAGGCTGATAGAGCTGTTTAGTCACTACCACTTTGTTTGAAAAACTGAATGAAAACCAGGGAGGCTAAAAATGTCTTGGTTTACATTTGCTAATACATAAGAGAAAAGAAAGAGTGATAATGGATACAATGAGTGTAGCTATGCCTAAATACTTTAGAGTCTGTTTCCCTAAAAACAAGGTAGAAGGCAAAAAAAGACTGAAAAATCTCTTTGCAAACAGGGATGTTCTAATTGCTTTTCATGAGGATAATTGGTCGGAAGTGACACTAGAGCATCTCAAAAATGAACTACAGACTTACTAAAATTTTAAAGGATTTAAAATAAAGCATTATTTCTTCATGTCATCCAAATTTATTGTAAATTCTTTGTTTTCCTATAATGACCTCACAGTATTTCACCAAACACCTCAGGATTTTCCCACTATAAGGAAATAGTTCCCTCCATCTTTTCATTCTCCTTAATGCCTCTGCATAATATAAAGTTGTGTAAAGGTAACAGGCCCTGGGAGCCCCAGAAAGGAGCAGAAGGAAGAGCCTAGGGTAGGATGCTTGCTTCCAATTTTTTGTTAGCTACTCGCATTCTTGAGTGTACTGCAAATTTAAAATACCAAGAAGTTGTATATTTCTTATTTCAATTGCAATACAAAGATTAGAAACAGATCATCACGGAGAGAAACTAAACCCTAGTGAAAACTAGTTTTGGGGGTTTCTTTTGACTGCAACTGAATGCAAAGTTTTGTTATTTTGAAAATTTTTTAACATATGTTGAATTAAAGCTGAAACACAATTTCAAACACAGTGAAACCTGGTCTGGAGATGAATTGAAAAATTTACTGGTTCAATGCCATGGCAAGAAAATTTGGCAATGATAAATACTTTTTAAAGTCATTAAAAGCTGGGAGATCAGTTTCTCACCTGATGTATTGTTTGGAAATACACCTTACCAGACCCATTTATTCTTAATGCAATTTAAATGACATCCCATGGATTTAAGCAGGCACTAGAAGCAGTACTCCATTTTTAAATAATGCCATTCATCATTGTACATAACCAAAAATCAAATGAGATCAGAAGAAACCAGATCTGACTATTTCTTTAGCCCTGCTTATATCCTAAAAATCCTCAGTATCTGCCACAGCACTTGGGGTCATATCACCAAGAGATTATTTGTCCACTCTACTTCAAAGCATTTAAAATAAGGAGACAGAAAGTTTCCTGTAAGTTTTCATGTTCCTTATCTTCATTATTATTTTACATCAGTGAGGCTTACTTCCCATTGTGGAGAACACAGAAGCAAACTTGCTATAAGTAATTGTTAATTACAAGTATCACAAAGTACAAAATGGCCTGTGAAAGAAGCCTCCTTGGCAGCAACTGTGAAAACTGAACCAAGGTATTTGAGAATTAATCTGCTGCTGAATGTGGTCTTACAAGTGCAGCTTTGGAAATGAAGATAAAAGAAATTACTACTGGCCAACCACAAATCACTTCAAACACCAGGAAAAAAAAAAAAGAAAGAAAAAGACAAATCATCAAAAAGGCAAATCATAATCATAACGAATGACAAGAAAACATTCTACATTCTACTAGCAAGGGTCAGATGATGTCCTCTTATTCTGTGCCTTTTATTTTACAGTGACATGGGTGCATTTTGTCTCAAGAAGCAGAGCTATGTGAAGAAAAATTTCTTTAGATTTACATGACTTGTGAGATTCTAATTTAAATCAAGTACAAAGCTCAGTTTCAGCATCCCTCATCAGCAGCCATGTGACAAAGACCAGCAAATTGGGAGGTAAAGCTGCTTTAGCAGCGATGCTTATCTGTCTTCAACACATCTTTCTTCATGTCTCAATCAAAGAACAGCTGCTGTCATCCTCCTGAGAAAACAGTGATGGCAGAACATGGAGCCAGCCTTGAAACCTGCTAACACAGGAGCCTTGTTGTGGAAATAACTCATCTGCCCTCAAACTTCACACACAGCAAAGCTTGTGACTGCGGCGAAAGGATGGAGGTGGCTGGGACATTCTTTCAAAGCCTTGGGCTCTCTTTTCCATGAGGACAGCTGGGAGCCAAGACAAGACCTTGTTCTAAAGCTGATGCACCTTGATCTCCAGGTAACCACAGGGATGATCTGGCAGCAGCCAGCCTGTCAGAATTATCACAAACTACTAAATCCATCAGTGCCCCATCAAAAACCCTTAAGACAAAGGATGGTGTGTCTTAATATTGACAATAATATTAACAAAAATATTTTTAAAATAAACTATTGTTTCCTGCCTTTAAACTGCTATTTGGTGTTTCTTTGTTTTGACTGACAACAGTTTTGTGCATTTTGGGATTTTTTAATAGGTGTAGAAATTAATTTTATTGTTCAGTGAATTATTTGGAGAAACACATCCCCTTAAGAAAAAGATTTCAAATGTAGTTTCAGTAAAAAATAATGTTCTAGATCAAATGCAGCAGTGACAAGAAATCACTTTAATGGCAGTACAGTGCATTGAGACATCACATCCATGAGAGAAAAGAGGGAATTCCTTGGACTTGCTACCTTAAACAAGGATCATCTGTAGTTTTTTATTTGGTGCAGATGAGAAGAAAGTGAAAGTTTCATAAACATAACACTTCAATTGATCTAATTTTACTCAGTTTTTATATGAATGAGATCTGTGTACTCTTTAAAACGCAGTCACACATTTTCTTTAATACATGCAAAATGTTAAAGTCCTCAAAAGTTGTATAAAATTTACAACTAAGGAATGAATTAATTTTAGGAGGCTGAGTAGCATTCTCCTCTCAAAGGAAGATAGGGAAAACGAAAAGTGAAAATCCTTCTAGGATTTCACATCATTCCTACAGCTTCCAGGAAATAACTGCTAATACATAAAATCTCTAAAGATTTAAACAACAAACCACAAGGACCAACAAATCGACCTTCAACCTAAAATAACTTTTACTGTATATTGACCTTCCTCATACAGTTGTTTCTTTGCCTTGATAAATAAAACAGAATATTAAGCACGCTGCATACTGTACCTTTGTTAACACAAGAAATTCCCATGAAGAAATGTGTGTGAGGAACACCTCAGACCTGGATGTGCTCACTTTGCCAGCTGCTAACCACTTTGGTAAGTAAAACTTCCTGCCAATATGAACAGCTCCATCCTTTGGGAGGGACCACTGGCACGCTCTGCCTCATCACCCCGGCCCTCACACCACACAGGCAGCTAAAGGGACATTCAGGAGCACCTATTCCAGCACACACATGTTCTGCCTAACCCCTGCAGGAACAGCAGCTGGGCCACTGCTCCTGAGTGTGTCCTTTATAAGCCCTTCCTTCTTTCCCTGCCTCACAGAGGATGCTGCTGGTCAAGCTGGTCTCACAAAATAATAAACACTATTTGACGACGCCTGCAAGAAACATGCAGCTCATACAGCTCAAAATGCAAATTATACGGGATGGGTAAATGCCAGATGGATTTGCATTCATGTGGGTTCAGCTCAGGTATGAGTGATTGGAATGATTGACTCTGAAAGCTTCCAGTCACTCTGTGTAAACAAGAATGAATAAAAAAAAATTGGCACCACTACTCGCTCAGTGGAAGAAGAGTCAAGCCAACTGGCCAAAGGAATTTAGATCTGGGCTCCCTTGAATATGTCAGGATAATAAAATAGTCCATTAAAAATACATCTTAATCACTAAAGAAAGAGCCATGACATGCATTCTTTCAACCTCAAATGTTGATATATTTATTTTTGAATGCACGTCAAATTTTCAAGCCTTCAGATAATAAAATACTTAGGAAATTGCTAATCTAGTTAGTACAATATATTTACAACTTGGGCTTAGAGTGTGCTTGCAAATATAAAAATAAACCAACAAAACATAGCATATATGTGCAGGCAACTGATGAGTTTTCTTTGAAGTTGTTGTAAATAGGAAGCAAATGCAAATACGCCCTTGTAGACCCAGGAAGTCGTCCCAGAAGGCGACTCCTGGGAATTCAATAATTTTTGAATTATTGTTTTAAATAAGCAGATTAACCAGTTGATTAATTTCCAATGATGACACTGCAGATATCTTGGGGGTTTTTTAGCTCAATGGCCATATTGTGATTTATTGAGTGCTAGATAACCTACCAGATTCCTACCTGGAAACTCAATAAACAGCACTGTCCTAACCACAAAACCAAAATAGCTGAGTTTATACTTTTAAGACTTCTGCACAACAAGCTGCCTTTTTACTAAGTGGCAAACCCTTGGGAAAACACTACAGACCTGATCTGGAATCTGGTAGAGCTGATTTCTGCCCGGACATAAAGACAGCTTAAATCTGGTGAATCAAACCCTCTCACAGTTTTTTAGCATTGGGAATTCTTTGATGGTGTATGGGCATTTTGGTCATGTTCTTTGCCGTGATACAGCTCTTACACCACAGTAATGCAAACAGTGCACAATTCTAAGAAAATCTGGAGAAAAGGGAAATTCAGTAGATGTAAAATGGCAAAAAAGCAGCTATCAAAAGAGTGTGTAAGTACTTACATAAGCATGAGATCCCTTCATCTGCTGTCAATGACAGTTTGTAAAAACAACATTACAATAAATGTAAATGCACATGTCATAGTAATCTAAGGAAATCAGTATATTTCAAAGACAGATGTGAAACTATGTGCACCAAACATATTGATGCTTAACTTACATTTGATTCATTTTTTCAATCTGCTTATGTGTACTGGCCTTTGTGTTCAGAAAAGGGGATTTAGACATGTAAGCCTTGGTGCACTACATCATACTGCATTCCAGCTTCATGTTGAGATTTTATGACATGTTAACTTTGTTTTAAAATGGAATTCTTTCTGCTAAATCTGTAAAGCTTTTGATTATTGACTCTAAGCACAGAGATTTCACATCATAAAGTTATTTAAACTATGTGCACACCCTACAGATTATTAAGTGCCAAATTGTTCCATTGTTTCCAAATTTTTGTCCTGTTTTGGATATCATACAAGCTGTCCTATACAACATAACATTGTCTCCGCCAGAAATTACTGAAGTGAGAACAAGTGTTCAAGCCTGACTTCAGCAGTTGCCTTGGAAATTGGCAATAAGGATCCAAAATTCTTTCTCTACAACACACTCAATGTCTTGAGTCATTCCTGATTTCATAGGAGTGCACTCTGTATTTCCAGATCCTTTCTAAAATCTCTTCTTCATGTTCTAAAGGAAAATAGACAAACAGAAATCAGGAGGCATCTGCTTGTTTGGAGGGAGAACAGTGGGACGGATTCCTATGACTAAACTACATTTGGAGTGGGCTTGAAAGCCTGCCAAGTAGCAGCCTTTGGCTGCCTTTGTAGAGTGGAGGGACCAGCAGAGAGGGCAGCTGGCAGACAAGGGCCTGGCTCTTAGAAACGAAAAGCATAGTGTCAGTGATGCTCCATCCACACTGAGGGAAAAAGCAATTGACTTTATCTTCTATACAACTTCCTACACATTTCCTGATTACTCCTTAGCTCCCGAAAATTATTTAGAATCAGTTAAATTCTGTGAAGACTTTTCAAACTTTTTATTCTACCTCTCACCAAGTGGAAAACAGAAGACAGGGTATTATTAAGCTTGAAAAGTTGGAGAGCTTAAACACAAAACTCATTAAGTAATAAAAGTGAATCTCTAATCTTATTATATGTTATATTTTATGTTCTGTATCTAACTGCATTGTACATGTGTATTTCTAAATCAATTATATTTGTCAGAATTCTCCGTCCATTAATGGACAATTCTTAAAAAAAAAAAAATTCAAAACCCAAATGCAGCCTGCCTATCTTATTGGATTTAGATATCTGGCAAGAAGAAAAATCAGGCGAGATGTTTTTTCTAGTATAGTTTCAGTTAGATGCAGAGAACAAATGAACAATTTTTGCGCCTTTCCTGAGGGAGCAGAGCTTTTGCGAGAACAGACAAAAAGCTACGAAGGAAGAAGAAAAGTTCTCACTGCTCATGTGATATTGGTAGCTGACAAAACCAAATAAAAGCATCTGAAATTACTATCAGTTACAATATTATTGGTTCAATAGTTAGTTGTGGGGTTTTTTTACTTAAAATTTGACCTGTTCTTCAGCTACCTTTTTTCTATGCTCTGTCCTGTATGCGATTGAAGATAATTTAACTCACGGTGCCAATTATGAGTATTCCTTACTGCCTACACAGTTTCACTGTATTAATGTAACCAACATAAATTGTCTAACTCAACTGGAAGACCCTTTCAGAAGATTCTTCTTTGGGCTGGCAGGATGATGTGTATGCTACATCTCCATCCACACTAAATCCCAGGCAGTTTATTTTGTATTAAAACTTTTGCCTAGTGACTCACCCAGAGAAGCAGGCAGTTTATATGTGTTAGTTATTACCTTCAGCAATCAATAAAACAACTGTTTGCTATTCTGAAAGTCAGTTTTCTACAGGGGCTTTCACATCCATAGCCTGAAGTAATCATCAAAACAAAAGCTGTTTTAGCACTACACAGGCCAAACAAAGGCAGGAGGACAATCTCCTCCTCCTTTGTGCTCTAGATCTCACCTCCCTCTCCTTTCCTGCTTTGAGGTTTCAGCTGTGTGTTGTTCATTTTACATACCTGCAAAAGTAAATTACAAAATATGGTAATTTGGCTATTTGGGGAATCTAACTGAATTAATTAAAATAAACTATTAGAAAAGTTAACTTATGAAATAAGGAAACAGAAGCAAAAGGTAGATTATCTATTTTACATATATTTCCTCAAATTAATAACTGGATACCTGAGGTTGCAATAGCCATGATTTTAATTGGGAGAAAATAAGTTTGATCTGGGGTAGGAATGCAGATTATGAAGTATAGCAAAGACACAGTAAATAAATTGCATTTTCAAGTTAGATTATCCAATGATAAGGGGGAAAGAACATGAGAAAAGGAAAATAAGAGAAAATGGAAACAAATGGAATTCAAAAGAATGATGGAGAAAATCCACCAAGGAATAACTTGAAGAGTTGAAAGTAATTATGAATATTTTTCTATTTCTCAGTCCTTTGCTGTTCTCCCTGTATCCTAACTCTACCCCTAATGCTCCTAGCACACAGTTTACCTACCCCTTTCATTGGACATAACCCAAATAACCTGTTTTGTCATTCACCTTTTCACTCCATCTCAGAAGTTCAATCCTGCCAAAACAAATTACACCCTGCCCTAGCGCTAAAACTAACGCAGTTCTCCAGCTCCTTCCCACTTCCCCCTGCTGAAAACACACTCGGGACTGCAGGTCTGTCCCTGAATCACATACGATGATCACAGGTTTGGAGAAGGCTCTTTTTCTCAATCTGCAGTCCCAGAAAGCCAATTCCCAACTTCACAATCAATCTCTTCCTTCTCACTCACATCTCACCAAGCCAAATCTCTTCTCCTCACTGCTGGGAGTGGGAATGAAAAAGCAGAACAAAAAATTCAGCACATTGTTTAGCCAAAATTGCTAAATCTTGATCCAAGCACAACTGCATAGTTTTTGGATGAAGCTTCAGTTCCTTCATAAGAATGGCAAAACCAAAAAGAAATTATTGTTCTACCAGGCAGGAAGAGTATTTTCTGCTACCTCATCAGGCTTCCCTTCAGCTCCTGGGGAGAGCAGTGTCTTCCTGCAATAATTCTGATTCAAGGACCACTACCTTATACAGGCTGTAGGGTTGTCACAGGCATTGAAACATTCAGTAATTTCACAGAATCCACACAATTCTTCAGGACATTAATTACCACTAAATTTTAAAAGATCATCTACTACCCAAAACTCCATCTTACTATGTTACTCATGTGGTGGCCCTGGGGACTAAATCAGCAAAATAAACCTAAAAGCCAAACACCAAAATCAAGCAAAAAAACCCCAAACCATACAGGGTGACAAAATTTTTAAAAATTAAAATGCAGATTTAATACCATACTATAACAAATTTGAACACATCCCGTATAAAACCAGCACTGGTTGTAACAAGATACAGGGATACTTTTGCATGATCCCACTTCCTGTCAGTGGTTTAAAACTTTTTTCTCTCTCCCCCCATCTTCATTCAGTATTTCAAAGCAGCATCTGGGTGAAATACGCTTTAAATACAGGGATTTATTTATTGTCTGCAACAATACTCGGCAATAGGAATATGCACGCAGCAACCCCAGACAGCACTTGCAAAGACACCGAGAAAAGCAAGCTCCGGTAAAAGACAATTAGTTTGCCGAGCGAGCGGGCAGGCAGCAACATGCGTTTTGAATGACAAGTCTGAGTTTCAACAGCAGCTTGCAGGAAACATTTACATTTGAAAAATCCCTACTTTGACCTCTTTTTCCCCAGTTTGCTTGCTGGCAGATAGCAGTACATGACAAATGAACCTAATTGAAGTGGGCTGGATGCCAGATTGCCTGTTAAAAGAGAGCACCTGATCGTGCTTTAGGTGAGAGGTCAGTGACACTGAACACCAGCAGGTGTAATAACAACCGCAGGCTTTCTGTAAAGGAAATGCAAACAAGAATTCAGCCCGGGGATATTCGGGACAGAGCCGACCTGCTCAGGGCCCGTGTGACTGGCAGCCAAGGCTGCACTCACCAGGTTGGTGATGCTTCGTCAAAGCTGTTCCGTGACACGGCTTTGAGCAGCGTGTCACAAAAGATGGAGTCTCGAGCTAAAATCATAAAGCAACATAAAACTGGGCACTGAAGAAGAAAGTGGTTTTTCTGCTATTAAAAAAAGGCCCCCAAAGACACAGAATAAATCATTCTGATTCTCAGCACCTGTTTTTACCTCGCCACAAAGCCTTTATCTGTCATCATTTAAAAACTGCACTGTTGGAACTACCTGACCATCAGTCTTGGAAACATTTGACAAGAGACTAACCTGTTCCTGCAAACTCTGCACACTCTAGCCACCGCTTTTGGGAAGAATGTAAAAAACAATATGTAAATAACATTTTAAACCAGTGTTATTCCATCTTATTAAATTACATTACTTTGTCAAACACCTCTCTTGCAGATTTGGAGGCTTTATATTCCAACTATTGCTTTTGACCTAAGGAAAATTGATTGGCTGATAAACAATATTTTTCTTATACTGAAGCTTGCTAAAATTGCATTATAATACCAACAGCAAGGCACACAATTTGGACCAACCACAGTGCAGTCTTGCAATAAAGCCAATAACCAGTGCAGCTTTCATAGATTTGGGAGCTTTATTTTCCAGAATACCACATCCACACTTGATTTCTGGAATTTTTGCATCTTTTTTGATTTTAGATTTATTTATTCCATGTTGGCTTAGAATCTGTCAATGGATACTTTGTTTCAAAAATTCCATCATTATATTAAAAGAATGTAGAGTTCTTGGGCAACAGGATAAATACCTTAATTAGTTTTTGCAGGATCCTAGTAAAAGCATATGTATGTATGTGTATACCCACATTTGATCTCACACAAAATTATGAAAAAAAAAATACTGGGATTAGTAATTAGCTTACTGGTCTCTGATGATCTGTGGTAGATCCTGCTTGGCAAGACTGATGGTTTAATTATCTTTCACATAAAAAATTTGTGCTACAACTCATTCTTAATAAATTTTTTCTTAAGACTATGTTCCATCAGGCAACTCAAGTGAGGCTACTTATTAGAAAGACACTCATTGATGAGATTTTTCTATCATACCTGGAGTAGAATACAGCAATGTGTGTTATATTTAGATTTTGGTCATTGCATTCTCATTGATACTGCGAAGAGAGTCAAAATCATGAAAATGAGAACAACATAGCTGACATTCTCTCCAAAAGTTCTGGTGTGAAATCTGGTCCTCAAAAAGCCAGCAGGACAATGACAGAGTTTACAGACATCAATGTGTTGGTGCATTGTAAATTCTCCGGGACGGTGGAAGCTTTATGTGCTGCATTCTTCCTCTTCAACAAACATGTATTTGGCACTTAATAAATAAAATATGATGAAACCGTGAGAAAATAAAGATTTCTAAACCCAGTATTATGGTTTCAGAAAAAAAAAAATAAATTGGAACACCCACTGTCATTACTTCTGAAGTAAAAACAGTCTGTGGCTTTCAGATCTTCCAGCTGGTCAAGTCTGTTTCTGAGCAGCTTTTATGCATAAAACCATGTACCACCACACCCTGCAGGGCTGTTGCACCATACTCCAAATTCGTGGTGCATTTGGCTATTAATGAATTTTTCCAAATATAGAAAGCATACGCAAATGAAAAATATGTAACCACTTACATGCGGAAAGAGCTTTCTTCTCCGAAAATAAAAATGCAGTTTCATAAGGTGCCTAGTATTTGCTCCTTTAGAGAAGTTCATATTCTAAGACAATTTAGTAGCACTTACTACTATGCATCAGATCACATAAAACCATGAATCTGAATGCACAAAGACAGCATTTGAAATACTTCTAACATCAGTTATTAACTGAAGTTTGCTTTATGGGTGCAAGGCAGATACTCAGCTTTGTCCCTCCACCCATTTAGGGGAGGATGTACTTATGTGTTAATCACCTGCTGGGTGGTGGTGGGGAATCTACCCTTTGATCAAAGGGAGACGTACTGGTTTTACTTTACATCCTGTCTCTCTCACTCTCAACTGGCCCATAGCTGGAGGGATTCATTTCAGGATTTTTCTTTATTCCAAGTATTCTGTTACTTGCTGCATACCACCACTCAAGACATCAGGGCTAAAACCAAACACTCTTTGTGGTACACCCATATGACAGACTTCAAAATGGAAACAATATTTAAGTTAAACCTGTAAGATCAAGTTTGCTGAAACCCTGCAACGCATGAAGCTTTTGAACACTTCAGCATCAGATCAAAGTTTGACAGACAGACTCAAGGAGAGAATCAGTACATTTAAACCTATCAATCCTCAAGGAAAAACAGAGCACTTTGGTAAAAGTACAGTTGACAGTATTCATTTTGTCTCGGTGCTAACAGCAGCCAAAGCCAGAGAGCTCACGGTTTTTTCTCTGTACTGTATCTTTTTTCTGTAAGTAAGGCAGGGTTTTCTCACTCAGCTTGTTTAAAGTACATTTTTGGAGCTACACTGCTTTCAAGGGGGAAAGGAAAGGTTCTGCTTTTCTTCTGATTTTTATACTGAAGGATCAGTTCCAGATAAAACTTTTCAAACTTCCTTCAAGCAATAAGACTGCGTCTGCGGAGGATTCACGTACAAATTTGGAAGTTTTCATAGTAAGACCTCTCTTTCCCGCAAAAAAGAAAAGGTATCCTAAGATACTGCAATTATGAACAAGTAGTCTTCACTTCTTCTACTTAAAAATTAGAAAACTTATTAAGTAGAAGAGATAACTGAAAAATAAAGGAATTAGCTCTCTGAGAATGAGCTCTTTTCCCACTTGCAATCAGTTGCAGGCTTTTTAGGTTGACGGGTTCAATTCTAAGAACTATTGCTACCAGCAGATATTTTTCAGGATTATCCATTTTCCTTAAAATGAAGAGACATTCTAGCTCTAAATATGTGTCCATCTATTAATTACGCAGTGGAAATAGATTATAAACATCAAGGTAAGGAGATTTGCAACACTGCAATTGTGAAATAGCTCGTTTCAATTAAAAAACAGTTAACAATACAACAGTTTCTTATTAAAGTTTCTGCCACTGACTTTGGAAATTGAGCAAATTTACAAATGAAGAGTAAGATCTCTAGAAGATGAATTGTTTAATAGATGGATTAAAAGCTGAATGTGGTTTGGTACAGAAATCTGGTGAAGAAAAGCAGCTAGCAAATTTCAAGCAGTTTTTTTAAAATGTCCTACCATTCATAAATATTTTACAAATGAGTGCTGCAGGATCTACATAAATTTCTCAACAATTTTGTCAGTCTCAGACATAGTATGAGTGTGGGTAGATTAAATAGGATGGATAAGGAGTTAAATCTAACCACAGATTTATATCACAGCTGCAACATAGAGTAAGGCACACAAGAATTTAGAAACCTCGTAAAAAAAAAAACTTCTTTCAGCAGTATAATACTGAAGGTAAGAAACCTTTATCATTTTTTTGCCCTGCAATTAATGCAGGTAAAGATATAATACTCAATTACTCTGAAAAAAACATAAAGGCAAGCTTGTAGCACTTTAAATGTAGAAGGCTTGAACACAATTCAATCAGAATGGTGGAATCTGTTATTACTTACACAGGTATAAATTCCCATAGGTCTATGGAACCAGCCTAAGTCAGACCTAAAGCCTCTAACTGCCATAATCAAGAGTCATCCTAGCTTACAGAATTCCTAAATCATTAAAAACTCACCTCAGTGTTTACATTTGACCCTCTCCATATTCTTAGAGCTAAAGCGGATCCTCATGCAAAGCTCACAAGCAGGCCAGGTCAGCAGATGTAAGACACCACACAAAGAATGTGACTGTGCTGCTTTGATGGCTCCAGAAAACTCAGATTTAGGCCTCAGCCACATTAGGAACAGTAGCCATTTGTAAGCTTCCAGCTTTGTTTGAGATTTATCACCTAATTTCAAGGTCCTAGAACCATGTGTGAGAAAATTAATCATATTATTAATATAATTGGCTCAGAAAAAGCTTGTTGCAAGATCTATCAAAAAATCCTAACCAAAAAAGAAGTTAGAAAGACTTGATTTCCTAAAATGTAACACAGATTTACTCTCCAAAATTATAGCTCCATGGAAAATATCATTTATTACTGATCTCCACGCTTGCATCTGGTAGAAATACGTTGATCTGCAAAATGAACAAAGAGTTTCTGATTCTGATTAGTTAAACATGAAAACTGCACTGGATAAATTGACATTATTTCAATAACCTGATTACCTAAATTGGTGCTAGAGCCTTTGAAGATAAAGCGATTTCAGGAAGGGTCTTTTTGTTTTTAACTGAGGGATATAATTCTCTTCCAGACTAAGCTTTTCCACTCGAAGACGTTAGTGCCACTGGCTGCTCTCTCCCTGCCATCAGCTGGAGGTTATCACTGCTCCACGTGCTCTCTCATCCACACCAGGCAAGGACAGCCAGGCTGCCCTGATGAACAGCTACTCATCACTACTTATGCTAACCTGGCCTGCAGTTGATAAGGGATTGATCTCTTCTGCTGGTGGATCTGGGGAGTCACAATCTCAGCAGAAAAACAGCAGAAAGTGGATAATGGTGGGTGGCAACAACGTCCTCAGCTGGCACAGCTGCATGGCTTAGGCTGGGGACAGATTTCCTCCTCCACATTCAGGTGTGCTGTGGGAGGATTCCAGCTTCTCACCCCTCTCCCCTGCAAGACTATGACTACTTCAAAATCCTCCAGTAATGCTGTTCAAGTGATTACCTTGCTCATTTTAGTCAAAAAGGTCTGGTTTAAAATAAAACTAGTACATAAACTGTTTAGCTAGCTTGGCTGACTTTGGTAGAACTCAGAGCCAAGCTGAAGAAGAGCTCATGGTCTGGCCAGCCAGGTGTGCTGGAAGGCTCCAGGAGGGAACCAGTGAAACCATCACAGCTCTTCTGGGACACAGACCTACACACATTTTCTCTGGTTAATTGCCTATAAAGCAAAGATCAAAACCGAAACAAAATGAAACAGCAAGGCTCTGCTATTTATGATAAGCAGGGACACTCCACCACAACTTGAAATGAGCAATTAGCACAAGAGATTTTTTTTAACAAATGAAAATATTGATGACAAAACAGATGATTAATTAGAGTGGGACAGGATAGTGAAATCAGAAATATTAACAGGCATTTCTTAGCTGTTTCTAATCCATTATATTAATATTTACTACTAGAGCACAAGTATACAAATAGCTTAACATTGTCAAAACAATGTTCCTAAGATGCTGAATACTGAACTTAATTAAATCACAGGAAGAAATATTCTTCTTAGATTTCTGTGTTTTTACTGTCTGTTGTAGAATTATTTATAAATTATCTTGCTTCAGCCACTGAGTTAAGGCTCTTACTCAAGACAATCACATCCTGCCCAAGGCCTTTACTCTGTCAGAAAAAGGAAAGGAGTATGCAAGGACACCTGCTGGAACAGCCAAATGCTTCTGTTTATTTGTTTCTTTGCACCTACACCTCCTTCAGCTCAGTCTGAGCTCTAGACACCACTCCCTGAAGATGTGTTTCCATTACTGAAGGTGCATGATCTGAAAACTTGCTTCAGAAACCAGTGCCAGAAGAGCAGAAAGCATCAGAGACAGTGTGGATGTGCCTCCAAACTGGCTCCAGGCCTGTGCCTGGTAGGACTGGCTCTCTCTGACAGCAGCCATCACCTATCAGAGGTTTTCCTTGGGGAAATCAAGACACAAATGCAATGACAAATGGTATTTCATGGATGTTGAGTAGGTCAGCAGTGGGAGGTTTTCTTACTCTTTTTTCTTACTTTTAAAGTGGCATTATAGCACTGTAACTAATAGAATATTAAAAATATATACTAGGATGTTTTAATTAGGTATATATTTTTGGTACTTTGATGAACGTTTTCTCTTGTATTTTTTCTCTTGCATTGTTTTCAGAACAATTTACATAAATCTCATTTATTTAAAACTAGGGTTTTTCATCTTTTAGTATACAATTGTAAAATCTTACATTTAAAAGTTTATGTCATATGACCTTTGATTAGGTCAGGAGGTACTTCTGCTTCCAAACAAACCAGGACCTTCCAACCAGAATGCTCTGCAGGCAGTCCCACATTCACATGCTCTAATATTCACTAACAGCTCTTTGAAACTGTTTTCAAGACAAAAAAAAAAATAGCAATTTCACATATTCACATGATAATTTATAGAAGTGAAATCCAACACAATGCAATTCATCACTGAATCAATATCTTTAGAGCAGATTTTTGCCACTTTTTTTAAGATGTCAGCTTAGCTTCAGATTTTAAATAACAGCTAGATTATTTGATTATTTACGTGAGATCAGTAATTAACTACTCCAGTTTACAGCAACTGTAGCATTCCAAAACAAAGATGAAAGCTGTGAAAAGACATACAGCCTTTTCTCACTTTCTACAGTGTTTAAAAATGCCCTGGTATGTTACTTATTTTTACTGTGGAAAAGTACGAAAGAAAACAATTGAAGATGATGGTAAGCCCTGTGATTGTTGTCTTCAGACTGACTACATCAAAAGCCTTCAAGTTCAGTTCATCAGCTACATTTCCTTTTTTTTTTTTTGTACACCTTCTGCACCTGCAGTGAAAAAGCTGAGGCCAAAGTTCAGGCAGAATGGCCTGCCTCACACAGCTAAAACACAAGTGACAGACAAAAACTACTGAATTTATATAATACATTTCTAAAGGTAAACATGAGACACGATGATTTGGTGTCTCATAAATACGATGTTTAAGATGAGATAAATGCCTGTGAAATTAAAGAACATCTAGTTCATACAAATAATTTTGAGAATACATTTATGCATATGCACAGGTGTTTTTCTACTATGAATAGAACAATCAAAAGGAAGAAACTGCTCTGAGTGAAAACTGAACAGTACTGAAATAAATAACAGGGCTTTCATTGACTCTAACAGGCCTGGGGTTTCAACTTCCAGCCTTAACTCTCATGTCAAGTGATTGACACATTTCCAGTATATAATCAACAAAAACTAACAAATACATACAGCTAAACAAATTCCTAATTTAATGAAAATCCTCTGTCTTCAGCAGAGAGTAATTATTACCTAAAAATATTAGCAGTAGTAATGAAATCTTTAAGAAGAAAAGGAAGGTAACTTTTTAACTAATATAAAATGTCCCAATAAAAATAAAAGCTATACATGTCTTCCATTAACAACAAAATTATTTTAACAGGAATAAACACTAGTCACAAATCTGTCCATGGTTTGCAAAACAAACATTGCTTGGGAGGTTCCTCCTTTTGTTTAGTAAAAACTAAGTTACAGTAAAACAACAATCATGCCTAAAAATTCACAAATCCAAAGTGCCCTTGGGCTCCAGTCAATGTAGCAACACCCATTTATCTAATTAAGCATAGAGCTGGTATTCACACACTCAATGAGAAAATCAAAATGAACACTGCAAATGGTCATGCTTCTCATTTATCCCTTGCCTTGCATGTTACTGATGCTCATTTCAAGGTTAACGTGTTTTTTCCAAAACAGGCTAAACAGAATACCCAAACAAAAAGAAAAATAAATTATTTACAAAAGTCATAACTTCAATTAATGAAAACAAAAAGCAGAACAATAGCTAATAGTTAATGTCTTTAAACATATCCTTATATAGCAACATGACAAAATTTTGTTGTGCTTTGTACTGCTGTTAGCAAGAACATCTTGAAAGAGAACTGCTCACCACATCTCAGCAAAGGCAAATCTAGACACCACATTTGTTTTGTAACAGCCTTCTCCTCCTCCCCCCTGAAGCACATGAAACACATCCAATAGTTAGAAGTGAACAGTGAATATTTGCCTGGGCAATATTCGTTCATCCATGTTGCAGACAATTTCTGCTTTGAAGGAGTTTTTTGCTGAATGGCACTGATGCCTCCTGAAGAATGCCTACACAGTATCTACTAAGGCTGAATTTTAAATTTACAGACTTTATGGGCTGCTCCTAAATCCAAATTTAGCAGACTAGCTTTATGATCCTATTTTCAAAAGCACTAGACCCCAGCTGCTGCCAGGCACAGGCTTCAGTCGCTCTTTGTTTCACGTGCGAAGGTAACCCTGTTCTGAGGATGTAACAGACAATAAATTTGTCCAAACACTCCTCAGCATCTTTTAAAATATCAGATCTACTTCACATCTGACACAGAACGAAGTCTACAGTACTGTACAAACAAAATACTGTACAAACAGGTTTTGTGTTGAGTTCTCTTACACACGCATTGACAGCTTGTGGCAAAGTCAAAACTGTTTTTCCAGTATCTGCTGCACTTCAGTGGTTGGAACCGGAGAGGGAAAACAAGCACTTGTGTTCTACCTGCACTCCTCAGCTGTGCCACAAAACATAATTTCTGAGGGTCACATGGCTTCAGTTACCCATGACAGATTGCTATATAGGCTTAATTCTTAAAACTTTTCATCACCTCATGATTTTCTTTCTTTTTTTTTCCTCTGTAAGGGTGAGGAGAGGGAAGAGATCCTGTTTCTAACAAGACTGGAGCACTGTAGCTACATTTGTTACTAAATGGGCTGGCCAGTGAGATTTCCCTGAACAGCTTGTCTGTTCCTTAACGAGTAACCAGCTCTCTATAAGCTTACAGCACTTTCTCATCCTGCCACTCTGCATCTCCACCAGCATTTCATGTCACTCCTGTGTAGCAGCTGAACACTGAAGTGGTAAGTTAAAGGGAGTTCAATTATTTTTAACTAACTGCTTTTTAAACATAATTAGAGGACCAGCCTGCACTATCTTTACTGAGGCAGAGTCCCACCTCATGGCCTCTAGAAAAGCTTTGATAGCATAAATCAATCATAACAATTAGTCTTGGAAAAAAACAAGTTCAGAAGCTAAATGTTTCAGTATATCAGACACTTCTTGTATTGTAGGAAAAAAATCCTCTTAAAGAAAAATCAACTCCAATTCAAAAGCATATAATCTATTTTACACTGCTCTAATAAATGCTAAATAAATATTCCCTCAGTCTCCTGTCAGCCAGCTTTCAAAATCATTGTACTCTTTGTGCACAAGTTTTCTTAAACCAAATCAAATGTGGTTTTGAGACTCCAGAAGGGAAAAAATATGCTTTGGTTCATAAACATGTTCCATGTTGCAATGGAAATGCATTCATAGTTTAAATAATTTAAACGGTATAACTACAAGTTATGGCAAATACACAAAGTATAAAACAGTAAGGTGAAGATTTTTTTTCTAGAAACCCACGTTCTTGCAGTTGAAATACTTTTAAAATTAAATTGTTTCTATTCTATTTTCCTCTCCAACATAAAATATATTACTCATGTTCATTCTCATTGGGTCTCTTGTTTTCTTCATGTACACAATTAGCTTTTGATAGATGTCTGCAGTAACAAAACAAATACATAGAAGCTTTTCTAAATAAGATAGATATACACCCAATTTAATTTTATTAAGGCTGTGTTTTAATATACACTCAGTTGACTGAGAGATTTGATTTCCCTCAGCCATACTACTTGTTATGAAAATCAGGACAGAGTGTGAGAGGAAGAATGGTAAAACGCCAAAAGCCATATAACGTGTGGAAGCTTTAATAAGACATTAATCTTTACTTATGTGAGTAGATTTTCCTCCTCTTAACAGGCCCATTGTAGAAAATGAAATTGTTCCTTTAAGAAGTAGTGAGCAATATTTTCTACGAGCAATCCACCAAAGCCTGGTGTCCTCAGCAGTCCTGAGGTGATCTTGAGCTACAAATCACCCACAGCTTCAAAGGCCGGCCCCAAACAAGTGGATATGCATAAACCAATACCTGGCACATGATGACCATACAGTAGTTACCCATAATTTAAGAGACAAACAGTATAAGCTGCACTTTGTACTCTTGAATATCACAAGCAAAGCACTGTATGGATGTTACTCCATCATAATATTTCAGGCAAACAGCATGTATTGCACAGAGAGCTGATACTTTCCTTATTAAACATCTGCTGCTTATTTTAAAATTTCACTAAAACATTTCAGCTTAAGAGGTAGTCTCATGTTTTTCCATGCATATCATAAACTCTGTTCTAGTAAAACTGCATGCTTAATCTGTGGCAAAATTTCTAAAGTATCAAACTTTCATACACATTCTGCAAAGATATTACAGTGCTCACACAGGGACTTTAGAGATGATATTGCAAATTAATACAAGTTTAAAGAACTTACCTACTGAAGAAAATTGTTTAGACAGATACAAATGGATGTCTTTTAAAGTTTTGTACCCACCTACACCTGTCGCCACAATAAGTTATGAAAAAACCTAAACCACTACACCATTAAACACAGTTTCTCATTTTTCACTGCATATGAGAAAACATCCTCACAGCATTCACAAACACACTCGCCAAGAAACACACTTTTACACAGTGTAAAAGGAAACAACACAATTAGACTGCAACATGAAAAAAGAGAGAAAAGAGAGTTTCTCACCCCTCAAAACAAAACTGGAACTTTGGTTTATAGGAACGGCTATGCCCATATACCCTCCTCATCATCCTGGGTGCCCGACAGTAGGAGAAATACAGAGAAGGTGTTGGCATTGGAATGAAAGAAAGAAAGAAAGGTTAGTTAGTTTGGTGCATATAAAACACAATTTCCTTGGCTGTTAAAAACATGACTTTTTTTTTTTTTTTTTT
>VZRR01007514.1:430454-481615 GCA_013398015.1 Oreocharis arfaki
TCATTTTGGGGCATAAAAAACACATTTTTCTGGTGTTAAAAAAATGTTATTTTTTTTTTTTTTTTTAAATATAAGCCAGCGAAAACAACTGAACAAGTTTGTGTTACATATACAAGAATCTGCATCTATAGCAACCAAAAAAACAACAACAGTGACGTAAAAGTTTTTTCCCTCCCAGTTCAAACAGTGTGTAGGAAGATGATTATAAGATTAAATTTTAAAAGATTATCTATTTTTTAATTGCACGCAATTCAAACCAACACTGACAGCAAAGAAAAGATCAAAGCTTTTAAGTAAGTGAAAAAATTAATTAAATTGTCTTACATTCTGTTACAAGGTACAAAACGGCTGAATAACCAAAAAAATCTATTAGCAAAGTGCTCTTTTCCAACATGCTATCAAATAAATTTATCTTTTTAACAAACGTTAAAGACTGCACATTTTTGGATGGTATTAAATAGTTCTTCCCCCTTTTACCAGTTTTGAAATTAGGTTTATTCATTTATTTAGATTTTTAGGGATAAATAACATTAATAACAAATACAAAAATTCATTAAAATTTCTTGAATTTGTTTTTAAAAGGGATTAACTTATGTTAGATGAGCTGAAAGCAGAAATTCTTTCTTCACATTTATTATAAACTTGAAGTTAATAATAAAAATAAATTTTAATTTTAATAAAATAAAAACAAAATAAAAAACATTAACTAAACTAGGAGATTGAAATGTTCTTCCCCAGGTGCATTAACTAAAACCAAAATTTTATGATGACATATCTATAGACACAGAGATGTGCATGTGCACAGCTATCTCTATATATATGTGACACCTCTATATGATGTGACACTCAGATTCTAGAACAGAGGTACACAGCACAGTGTTTCTCATTTAACCCAGCATTTCAAAATCAAATAAATTCATATAATCTTAGATATCCTTAAATTCACCCATTAATCTTTTCGAAACATTAAAAAAATACATTCTATAATTTCAAAACCCTGAAAGTTAGCTGGTGTAACATATTGCTGGCGCTTAATTAAATCTAAAAACTAAATAAAATGAATGGTAATTAATTATGATTGAAATGGACAGGAATTTTAGCCTGAAAATATACACTGCCAGTATCACTACTGTTCCTAACCCATTCTTGGAATAAAAAAGAGCTCCCAGATGTCAACTGTTATTAAAAACCAGATGTTAAGATAGATGCCTTGCATGTTGCTGAATTAAGTAAAGAAATCTGACAGTCCACTATAAACTTAGCTATCATTTAACAGAAGAAATGTGGGTAAATTTTTTACAGTTAACTTGGAACACATCTGAGTCATAAGGTCTGCACAAACACACCACAAAGCAAAGACACAGCAAGGCCTGAATATCCTTATTTATTTTTGAAACAAAGGGACAGGTTCTGCAAAACTTCCAATAAGCTGGGTTTGCCTCAGTGAAAACACAAGTTATTCCCTCTGAATTCTGCAGGAGCCACTCTTGGTCAGGCCCAGTAACGCTAATTGAACTGACTTTCAAGCTGACAAGGGTTTTGCCAGAGTAAAGCTTGAGGAAAGAATGAAGGATTTCTTTTCCACTGAGTAGTTTGATCCTATTTCACTAACAGAATGCATTAGGCTAATCTTTGGTGATATCCTTAAAAACAGAAAGAAATCAACAAAATGGACAACCCAATGGGTTTCCAAGTGACTCCTCCCCTAACTACACACAGCTGGTTTGCTGTTTAGGGTATTGCAATTCTTCAAACAGGCAGATGTTCATTTTTACTTCAATTATTTGTGCGATCTCCTTTTGGCAGAATTCTGGAAGAGTTGAAAAATCAAATATTGTCAAATATTTGTAAGGAGTTTTATGGGAAATTAAAGACTATATAGTTTGACACTGATCCTGATATACAATAAGCAATAAATTAAAAGCTGGAGCTCAGTTAATGTCAATCAACATGGCTTTATTGAGTACCCGTCCTGTCAAAATAACTATCTTTTCCAATTACATAGAGACTCTTTTTGATAAGGTAAGTGCTTTGAAATAACATGCTGAGATTTCTGTAAGGCATTTGATTATGTGCCACATGACACAGTGTCAGAAAAATCAGCTCTATACAGAATGAATGTTTGCTGGAGAAGGAAGGGGATCCATAGGTATCTTTCTCATCCCAAACTTGATCCATATTCCCATGATCTGAAGGAAAAGCCTGGCAAAGTCTTCTTGAAAAAGTGGACAGATTTGGAATTATCTGAATAAGTGTTATCAGACACATATGCCTGAAATCATGAATCCATTATCATAATAGGAGAACATTCAGGGAAGGCTCAGAAGAAAGGGATCTGCTTCTGAAATCAATGACATCAAAAAGGTCTTTATAGGTCATGGTGGAAACGAACACGTGGTACAATGTTGGATTTACCACGACAAATACAGGCAGAGAAAGAAAACTCAGAACATCTGCTGTATCTCTGTACAGTAGCTTAGGACCATTAAGAGAATTACACATCTGGTGCTCATGTCACACTCTTGTGAATATTTGAAAGACTGTAACCAGATCAGGAAACAGCTAGAAAATTAGTGAAAAATAAACTTGGCAGTGAGAAACAAGAGACTCAACCTATCTGATCCCTCAGAAAACATTAAAAGATTTTCTGATCATTATTAACTAACATAGAGAAAAGGAGACAGCCCTTGCCTCTAGAAAAAAAAAATCTAGATAGAGATTTAGAGGATGTAGCTACACTGCAAATACAGCACATATTTTTCAGTAACTCATCATTTCCGGATGATTTGAAGATTTCATATCAAGTCTTAGATACTTTCTAAGAGATATGGTTAATTATATTCAAACTAATTTTTAAAAATTATAGATTTGATGAAGAAATTATTGAGTGGTCCAGACTATGATCATGGTCCACTTAACTTTCAACAGCTACAATTAATAAAAATCCTCTTCCATCATTTTTTCCTCACACCTGTTTCAATGAGAATGTGTGTGCCATGATCTACCTTACCCGGCACACAAAAAATTTATTGCATATTTTCCAATTTTTTAATCAGCAAGTTCATAAAATTAAGCACAGTGATCTGTTTTGACATAAAATTGAATAAAAAATAATTTAAAAAACCAAGAAAAACCAAAAAAACCCCCCAAAAACAATACCATCACTGGATTTTAAACTTCTAATACTAAGAGCAATCTCAAAACCAGTCTCAACTGGTGTAAATCCTGACTTATAGTTACAATTTTTTCTGTATGGATAGGAACAAATACCCAAAAGCACTGAGAAAAAAAGCACATAATAATCAGGACTGTAATTTTGATAGGTTTCATGAATAAATTATTTTATCAAGAAGCTAAGGCTTAGTGCCTCAGTGCAAACAAATAATGGAGGGAATACAGAATTCTTCACTGAAGTTCTCAGACAAATGAAGTTCACTACTTATTTTTGCATTCTTGACACACACTGAAGCAAAATAAAAGCTCCAGTTATGCCTTATCATTTATTAATATTGGCAGAGAGGATTCCGGAAGTATGCTTAGTTTTTCGTATCAGTGTGTATCCTACAGAGCCATTAATCTATGGCTCTTTCAAACAATAAACTGCAATCAAGCAATTTTTCATTAATGTTTGTGTACATTAACTGCTTTTTAAACTTGGATCTTTCATTGGTTTATAGGGTCAAGAATAGCAATGACAAAAACTGCGAAGCAAAATCTCAGTTACTGACAAGTGAAACAAGAAAAACACCAAAATTCAAAAGGTATCATTTGAATTGAGAATTTAGTATACACACTTGTCATAAAATTGTTATCAATACAGAGTGTTTAAAATATTGAATGCCTTGAATTTTTAGGGCTGACATCCAAGTATCTAATTTGGACCTGTATTTATAGTACAGTGGAATAATCTCAAATACTATTAAGGCCTTTGTACAAAGGCTATTAATAGATTATAAATTCATTGATTTCATTTCATCCTTTTGCTAGTCCTTTTTTTGATTTCTGGGCTGCTATTTACCATATTTACTTACTATCTTAAAAAAGAAGTGTCTGCTGTCACTAAGTATGATTTACTGCTCTGATCCAATTGCCATAAAACCTCAAATACAGCTTCAAGGCAGCAAAATGAGGAACTTAAAGATCAGTGCTTGGAAAACACTACACACAGATGTGGAAGGCTTGTATAGAGACACTTTCGGTTTTGTTATTGGAATATATCTCAATGCAAGCTTTGCAGGCAGATTTCTCAGCCACCAATTCTCTAAGGTTCATCAGTGTCAGCAGTAAATTCGAGACAGTGGCCTTCAGATAACAGGGGCTACCTTACACAGCAGCTTAGAAACAAAGGAGAGCTCTAATCACGGTCTACACAACTAGGTCTAGCTACAAAATTTTACTAATCAGATGCCAGAAATTATCAGCCTATTCATAGCCACCCTGCACGTAGCATACTCTTGATTACTGGTGAACACGGAGTAGCTTCAGGCGGTCACATTTAGCAGTGTTCCAACAGCAACAGACCTACAGCCGTTACAATGGTTCTGAGGGTTGCCTCTGCGCAATACACCTGTCTTGGGGGCAATCTGAATTAATTTCACCCAAAACTGAATTCCCTTTAGCAACTTCACAGTGTTGGAGGACCTCCTGGAATGTATCTTTCGTTTAAGTTGAATCAAAGAGGAACCTGGGGTGCCCAATCCAACACCACGTCTGGATATGAACCACAGTGCAAGAAGTGGGAATGAGCAGGAGGATTTGATCAAAATCTGTGTTCTTGATCAGAACTAAAATCCTAATGTAGGTGCACTCAAGGACTCCAAAACTCTGGATTATTCTATGGCCACCTCATAAAAATATGTGTATAAAATTTGGTTACAGCACAATCCCTGATGCTTTTGTGGCATGCAAGTGTCTTTACAAAATCCATTCTTAAAAAAAAAAAAAGGTCCTAATCTCCTTTTAGCCAAAAGCTTTTGCAACACAGGCAAC
The DNA here is from genome assembly GCA_013398015.1 of Oreocharis arfaki. Classification (NCBI taxonomy): domain Eukaryota; kingdom Metazoa; phylum Chordata; class Aves; order Passeriformes; family Paramythiidae; genus Oreocharis; species Oreocharis arfaki. Next base: position 435,444 of record VZRR01007514.1, read on the forward strand.
ATTAAAAACTTGATGAGTTAAGCTTTTCTGGCTCTCTTCCCACAATAGGAGACCCTTCCTGACAAGGCTCAGCACATTTCCCTTTCATGTGCTGCATGCTAAGAATTAATGTCTTAACTTGGGTTAAATAAATCTAGCGATAACCTGCTCATCTCTGTAACTAACTTTCTGATGACTGATTTACGCTGCTCTCCTTATTATCTATGGCTACTAATGGGTCATTAAACATGTAACTGCTGGCTCTGAACTGTGAAACTTGCCTACTTACAGCAAATGCTTACATTTACAAATTTCCCCATTTTACAATGAAATCTACCTGCTAAGTAATGACATTTCTTTCAAATCAAGAACTTAGTCTATCAGAATCTTTCAGAGCTTACAGAGACTTTTATCTGCTGCTTAGTTTCTAGGAGCAGACATAGCTGAGGACTAATCACACTAACTTTCCATGCACAGAACAAGTGAGTACAGAAGAGATTTGTGCATGCATGATTTGAAAAACAGCTTGTAGCTAAAAAGTGGAAAGATTAACAGTGGATTCATTTAAGTGTTCGATGCATAGAGCTTTAAAAGGTCTTTATTTTATGTTTCATTTGTATATCCAAAAAGCTGAATAAATCTTAAAAATTGCTTCAGCAATATGTATTTATGTCAGAGGTCTATTTTCAAAGTTATCCATAACAGAAGGGGTCACAAGTGTATCATGCATCACCCCATTATGAAAATGGCCTTAAAGCCCATCTCACCATTTGTTCTATTTGTATATAGTTGGGTTAAAATCAATCACGAATACTGGCCATGGGGGAAAGAGAAAGGTTGTTTCTGACCATTGACTTAACAGCACCCAGACTAGCATTAACATGAATAAGATGTTTCACCAGATACTCGAGCATTCTAAAGTTTTATCACTAGATGAAGCGGAAACTCAATGCTTCTTACAAGAAGTGGTCCGTGAAATCAGATTTGCAATGCAAAAATTTATGGTCCCCTTTGTAGTGGAAGCCTGTGACACGTTATCTCACTTAAGTAACCAGCGCCAGATATGCAACTTTTGTTATCAAGTTACTGTCTCCCAGAAATGCATTTTTGGCTCTCTCAGTTGGTCTAAAGACCTATTTCAGACTATGATGGTGGCAGATAATTTTTCTACTAAGAAATGTAAGATAAATGTAAACCTCCATATAAGTGTTGTATATTATAACACACACATTCAGGGGAAGTGAGGTGGAGAGATTTCTACAGCTAAACATGATCTCAAAAAATTCTTCCATATGTGGAAAAGACTGGAAAGCTAACATATAAATATAGATATATATAAATATACACAGTGCTCAGTGTGTATACATTTATATCACATTCATTAAACCTCAAAATATAAAATAAATTCATTTCTGTAAGCAAAGGAGAGGTATAACTTTTCAATGTACAAAATCCATCTCCTGGAGTATCAAAGACAGCAAAACCTGTTTCCTACTTCTTGTTTTTAATACAGCTCCAGTTTAGCTGGTCTTTTAGTAAATTAAAAAATTATTATCATTAAAAGATGTTTGAAAAGTAACCTGGCTACAATATAATTGCAATTAAGGATTAACAAAAGCTTTAACAAATATTCCAAATTTCTATTGGCTTTTACTTTCAAGAGAGAAATGTTGAGTAGGTCACAATGCTTGTAACTGCAAAATGAAGAACTCAAGAACAAGATGCAGAATCAAGAACTAGCTCAGTTCTGAAAGATAAATTCAAATTCAGAGAGACTCTTCCAAATTTCAAGGCTCTTTCTTGTCTTCCATCACAAGTACAATGTAACTCACAGGGACCCTTAGGTTTGAAGCAAACCTCAAAATGTGGGCAAGCCTCTGTGGAAGACTATTTCAGTTTTCTTCTTAGGATAAAGTAGACAGAAATACCTAGATAGATGTCAGAGGCAAGCAAAATTCCCTGTATCTATTGAAATAAGTACATGATAACAGTCACTGAGCTTTTGGAAATGCTTAGACAGAAATTACATCCTCATTAGAAAAGAAGTATTTGCCATTCAGTAGCTGTTTACAATAAACAATATAGCTATGATAATTGCATATGAATTAATTGGAAAATTAACATTTTAAAGGTGACCGTGATACAAACAGGATTTTATTGCATTCAATTCAACAAGTCTGAACAATGTGTGATATGAATCACGAGTTCTTTGTTACAGAAGAATAATATGTGTAGCAAAGATGAAAAATTAGAGGAAAGATTAAAAATTTGAAAGCATTTATATGACTAATTTGCACTGCACTTCTGAGTTCTCAAAACACTAATTCAGCACAATACTAGTTATTTACAGTGGATATGTCTGGGATTGTTTATACTGAATGTACTGACAAGCAAACCATGCCCTGCCCAAATTCCTAAATTAAATAAATCCATGTGACTCCAGTGAGCTTAGAGCAGGCTCAGCTCAGTGCTAATGCAATTGCGTGCTGCCCTGCAGCTTGAGGCACCAGCAGAACAAGTTCACATCCATTTGGGGAACAGACAAGAGCAAGCTCACACCTGCCCAAAAACAATGTGTAAACATAGAGGATAAAGAAACACACAGAATATTAAACAAAATCTGGGTCAGGGAGGAAGGCAGTAATTCCAATTTACTGCATTAGGCAGCTATATCATATCACATCACTCTTTCTATATACGACAATGCCACTGGTTTTCCCCTTCTTTTTTCTTTTCCTCCTTCCCTGAACAACTGAAAACCAAAGCTTCAATGATGTAGAAAACTCCCAAACAAGAGATTTCAGTTTTACAGGTACTAAACTTTTGCTCTGACTGAACTTTCCACTCACAGTCTCAAGAAATTTGAAGAATTTTATGCTTTTCAAATAACCACGGTTATTTGCATTAGCTAAAATAATCTGTTTTGGTTTATGTTTGTTTGGCTTTTCAGTTGTGTTGTTTGGTCTTGTGTTGGGTTTTTTTAAAGAAAAATCTCAGTTTCAATATTCCTGAGGCCTGTTCAGGAGTTTGAGGTTGGCAATTTTCCAGTGTGACCACAGAATATAAGGCATTATGCTAACAGCCAGGACGGCCAAAATACACAAAGCAGCATGCTCTCCCTTTCCCTGAAATTATATATGGATCAATACAATGATTTGTAGATCAGGATCCAGACACTAAAATAATAATCATTGTTTGACTGTCCTGTGGTTCTGATTTCCAAGTCATCCACCTCAAACAAAATCCCATCTGACCTGCTCAGTTTTTCACGTATCATCTTTCAGCAACTCCAAGGATATTTAGCAGTTCCAGCTGAAGAATAAAGACCTGTGGCCAAGACCAGTCACCACTTTACAAATCAATAAACACTTTTTTTTCAGAGCACATGGTCTTCTTCAAAAAGTTATTTTTTAGAGGCATAAGCCTGCTTGGCAACAGTCAGTTTGTTGTCAAGCTTCACACATCACTTGTGTGTTTTCTTCTCTCAAATGGTGGAGTTTACCAGCATACTTTAAAAAGCCTGTTTACAGTGACACACATTTAATAGTAAGACAGCTACAGGCTCATTGCAGACCAGCTGGCTTTGTGACTGGAGAGTGGCAGGAGGGGAAGCTTCAGAGACACACCCTGCCCCCTCACTGTCCTGATAGGGAGAACTTTTCCTTTAGAAAAGAAGATAGTTCAGAAACCTTGAACTACTTTCTAGGCCTCCTTGCTGAGATGTCAGAGGAACGGAAAACTTGTTGGTGAGTCTGTAACAAATTACTTCTAAACACCAAATCTTGTAGAAGGGCCATCAAAAATGCTTTAAGTAGGAAAAAAAAACTCTACGTAGCCAGACGGGATTAAAAGATGTAAAAGGACATCTTTTTACTTGCTTAGGCACCATGTGACATTCCATCCCAAATCATAGGTTCTAAGAATAGGGCTAACTTTTTGGAAAGCAGCCAGCTCCTAAGGCACACCCTCTGATATTCACATTTTTCTAAAAATCAGATTATTTTCTATGAGCACATAATCTCTCATAAAACAAAATTAAAATACATTTGTAGCCCTGGTGACCACAGAGTAAAGGATTCACCTTTGAATCCACTACAGCTCAGGTATTCAAGAAACTCTTAGGAGATTAAGAACACTGCACATTTTATTTCTTCAAAAATCTCCAGTACTATGGGAATTAAGATTTGATAGTTGTTACAATCATCAGGTCTGGCAATAAAATCTAAAGAAAATTCTTTGGATGTTATACTTCCAGTCTTCCACTGTGTTAATGCAGGATCAAGTTCTTCCCTATGACCTCCCAAATAACCTAATTCCCTATTAAGAATGACATCAGACTAACTTAAGTATACCTGAGACATATGCATGTCTTTTTTAATGTAGAGATGCTGCTTTCAATTTTAATAATCAATTACAGTTTTTTACTATGTAGTCCAGAAGAGGAATCTTGACTTAGAACCTTCAACCACATCTTAATGTTCTCATGAAGTTGAAGAAGTCCTGGGTAATAACCAAAGATTGCTATTCATTATGTGGAGACCAACCTGGAGCTACAGATTGGTCATTTGAGCCAGTAAGTTGAGGAGTGTAAGGACTTTCAGCAGGGAGTGAAAAATGCCCACAGAAATGAACAGAAAGTGAACATGGGTGACTAGAGCCCGAAACTCAGAAGAGGAAACAAACAGGGAGGGACTGAGAGGATCCTGAGGTTAGAAAACCGAAGGGAATGAGATGTCCCAAGTTGACCAGAATTGTGGTTAGCAGGACAGAATTCTCTGCTGGCTGGTAACCCACAGGCCTGTTCCCATACTGAAAGGATGGAACTGAGAGAAGGAGGGCTGTTCAGTGAGGCAGCTGTGGCAGGGAATACAAATGTGCTGATTCCTAAAGACTTTCAACAGCATCAGCAATTTGCTGCAAGAGCACACAGTCACTGGTGTGACACAAGCAGGAACTTCCTTCAAACATTCTCCATAAAAGGGAGAAAACTCAAAGATGATGTGGGCAACTGAGGCCAAGAGGAAACGGTTTTAAGGAAAAAGGTAAGGATGTAGAAGTGAGAAATATGGGAGGCAGGGAGCTGGACAGTAGGGTTTGGGAGGAATTCCGTGCTGTGGGGCAGGATAGCTGCTAAATCCGCAAGTTCAGATTAATTTAGCCATGGGGGTTTTTGTTCCAGATGGCTCTTGGATGCAACAATCCAGATTAGATTACTGCAGTGCACTCTGCAAGGGGCTACATACTACAACTGCTGGGAAACTGAAGCTAGAGCAAAATGCTTATTGAGCTCGTTTTCATGCTAGGAGTATTACACCCACACTTCAGGATACACACTGACTGCCAAAATGTTTCCAGGTGGAAATTAAGAAAGATTGACAACTCTCAAGCCAAAACTGAAGAGAATAAATGTGAGTTTTTGTGCAAAGCTGCAAAATTATCTTTTTTTCCTGGTTTTTTAAAGACTAGTAAAAATGGTTAATATGTTATTGACACGGCAGCACTCAATCCCCAGAAATTTATTTATATCAAATAAAAATCAGATGCACCAACATAACCAGGGATCACATCATGACCATGCGTATGGGCAGATGAGAGTTAGAGTCTTCCTACTGGTTGTGGCTTCCTTTCAACTTCACCAGAGTTAGGGCCAGACAAGGATGGCAAAAAAAGGTCACCCATCTATGCCTCTCCCTAAAGAGCAAAAAAAAGAGGGAATAAATGCAAGAAGTGGCTGGAAACTTGGCTTTGCTCCCTGGCAGCAGCCAGAAGACCTAAACACATCCATTTTATCTGAAAAAGGTGCTCAACTAGTTCCTTCAAGAGAAATCAGAGATCCTACTTGTCACTACATCTAGAGCCGTTCTGCCACATGTTGCCCATGGCAGGATAGGAAATCGGGTAAGGGTTATAATAAAAACATTATCATTTTAAAAATGTCAATACCTGAATGGGACAGCTTTTCATAAAAATTATACCTATTTCAAGCAGATGTGTGTCTTCCAAGGTCTTCCAAGAACCTGGTGGTACACCTGTCTCTTTACAAAGGGTGCAGAAATGTTTTATTCTTTGTTACAAAGATGCACTCCAGTGCCCACGTACATACTTTTACAGACATATATAATAGCAGGAATGTATTTCTCTACATAAATGAAGCATGCAGATTAAAAAATCCAGTATTATCTACAGAAATGAGAAATGTTACAAGATTAACACTGTTCGAGAAGTTGGGAGAAAACTTTCAAAATCTCTCCCTAGCATTCACCAAATTAAACAGTATTTATGTTACAACATGCACAACTTCATCTCCTTACAAAATTAAAAATGCCCTCTGATGATTTGCAAGTTTATTATTTTCTGTGCTTTAAAACCATATGTTGGATTATAGCCACATATCTAGAATCTGCGTGTAATGTTGAATGGGAAACGCAGGTTTCTATGGCACACAGCAATCAAATTGCTGCACAAACAAATGCTGTAAAGAGTGGTAAATAACAACACAAAAAGGAAAGAAAAAACCAAAATCCATGGTTGAAAAGTGTAAGATAAAGCAATGCCTAGAGTTCACTCATGATTATCCTTGACCATGCTCTTCTCAAAGATTATTTCAGCAAGGACTCAAAGATTATTTCATCAAGATTTTGCTATGAATCTCCTATTTTCCTCCTTTGCAAGTAAACATATGCTGGCCTGACCCACTGTTCACAGAGTCTGTGGAAATTTTGGAATGACAGCACTTCAGGAGAACACCTATTCTGAGTCCAACACAGGATGAAATAAAGCTGTATTCATCTAACCTGTTCTTAGAAACCTCCAAGGAAGGACCTTCCATTACATGTATATGAAAGAATGTCCACATTTTGTTTCCACTTACAGGTTCATTAGACTCATGGTGAAAAAGTTTTCTTTTTAACAACTGACCTAGTTATTCTTGGCAAAATTAAATTTATTGCTCCTACCCTTTCTCCATTGGGCACTGGAATACAATTGATCATCGTCTTCTTTACAACAACATTTTATGTATTAGAAGACTTATGTCTCCCCTTTGGTACTTCCTAGACTAAACAAACCATGTTCTTTAAGCCTTCCCCACAGGTCATGTTCTCTACAATTTCTATCATTCTCGTTGCTCTCCTTTTGTCCCCTTCTACTTTGTCTATGTTTCCTAAAGCATGGAGACCAAAACTGTAAACAGCTTTTCAGATGAGCTCTCACCAGTGCTCGAAGGAACAGAATAATTGCTTCCTGCTTCTTTTCCAGTATAATATCCATCCCAGAATGAGATCCAACTTCATTGAAATGGTATTCCACTGTGCAATTTAGATTCCTTTTTCCATGCTCTTACCTCATCAGCACATGTGACTTCTCCTCTGTAAGTGGACTTGTCTTTACTGAATTTCAAATTACTTATTCCAGACTTTCTCCAGTTTATCAAGACTGGAGCAGCTTATTGAGCAGTTTGACAGCTCCTACTGTGCTTGGAGCTTCTTAGAGCTCGATTCATGATCAACAATATTAATGGCACTTCTATTTCACCACTGAAATAATCTCTAAAACAATACTCCACAGAATCAGATAAAGGACAGACCTCTTTGGAACCCTGCTGTAACTGGCCCTCCTGTCTGAAAATGATCAATGGAAAATTTGTCTATCAGTTGCACACACATCTCATGGTGATCTCATAATTCTTTAAATTAAAAAATATTATTTATAGTTAAAGCTTTTATTACGGCCATTCATTTTACATTAGTTATTAATTACATTACAAAATTATATCTTTATTTGCATATTACAAATATCTGGTGGGACAGTTTTAAAGACCTGATAAATTAAAAGCTACCACTTTCTGCTTTAGCCACAAAATCAGTTACCCTATCAAAGGAACTTAGATTTGCTTGACACAATTTTCCTTGGCATATACAAGCAGACTCAGTTTGGGATGGGTATGCTCAACCTGTGCTCTTTTTTAGAGATTGGCCCAAAACTGTCACCTGAGAAAAAAGCTGACAGTACAAGTGTTAGTAAATACTGGTAAAATAGCGACTATTTTATGTGCTTTATCTTTAATCATGCGCCTATTTCCACCATTCATATAATGTCTTAATGTTCTTGAAGATGTTCTGATACTGACTTTCATTATGCTTCTTAGCCATTCTCTTCCCTGAATAAGCTGTTACCATGCATTGAAAAGCACTTGACTAAATGTTAGCTCTCTTACATTGTCTGGTGCCTCAAATTTTTTTCACAGGTTCAGGTTTCTTGAATTAGTTGAAAACTGTGTCTGGGTTTCAGTAACACTGCGGTGGTTATTACCTGTTATTTCACATCTCTTGCCTGCATTCTGGGGGATTTTTTTTTTCATTCTGTTCCTTGCATAAAGCCAAAATTTTTTTATTTTACAGATATTTCCATACAGTTTTTCCTTCTTTTATAAACTCAGCCAACTTATCTCTGTTAATCAGAAACAGAACTAAACCAAGACAGCAAGTACTTAATTCCCTTCTTCTCTTTCTTACAGAAAAAGATGTTCTTAAGATGTTCCAAGAACTCAAAGGATTCTGTGTTATGTTGTTCAGTTCTGTGGTTTGCATGTTTTTTGCTTTGTGTTAGTATCCAAGAAATTCTGTTTTCTAATTCTTACCTGTTCCTGACTCTAATACAATTTCATTGGTCACTCTGTAAAAAGGTGTAATTTGCCTCTTTGCTTCCTACTCTCAATTAAGTAGCCTATCATATATACCCATTATATTTTCATCCCTGTTTTTCTTTTTTATTTCTTCCCAGACATTATGCACTTATAACCTACTTTAGTATCAAAAAATGATTTTTCATATAAAAGCTATGCTAAATTTTTCCTCAGGCTCTTTCATCTGAAAATGAGTTACTTGTTTCTACAGACTGTTTTTCTACTCCAGATAAATAAGGCACCAGATAAAAAGCCAAAATTTTAAACTATTTCAGGGACGGAAAGAAATACCAGAGCTATTCAGTTTCAGTTCAAAGAACACATCACTTGCTTATTAGTTCTTTGGAAAATTTGTTTTATCTTGAAATAGCAAAATAACAGAATTATAAATCTGAGGGTGAAGAAAGAGGTGACCAACCTGATCTGGAGAGGGTCTGTGGTTGTGTTGTGTCCTTCCAGGAGATCGATGGTGGTGGTGGTGGTGATGGTGGTGGTAGTGGTGATGGTCATCATCATAGTTATCTGCCATCAGCTTCATTCTGTTTTGTGTCTGTTTAAGATGTAAAGCAAGACAATTCTATTACATGTTAGAATGTATTATTCTGAAAGAGTTTGAGGACAATCTTGGCTCTGGGGGTTTTTGGGGGATTTGTTTTGAGGTGAAGGATCTAAGAATAGAAGTCCAGACTGCTGGCTCACAAAGAAAAGGAAAGAGAAATAGGGTATGTGAACATATCCTCTGTTTCAGCTTTTACATCCATAGAACGACATGAAGAAGTCAGAAAAGTAAATGATAAAGGATGATGCATTTGAAGGGCAAAAGCATTCAGCTTTTCTAAATTTATTATTTTAAAACCATTTCCTATTTCTGCAGTCTAACATTACGTCTTTGCAATCAACTTTTTAAATCTCACTGAAAGGAATATTAAGTGTACTTCAAACATTTACAGTTAGCTACCAAGGCACGTCAACAACAATCATGAATAGTTGTTCTCAAAGTTCTATTCTGGGTAACTTATTTTAATTGTACACCAGGATCACCTTGCTAAACAACAAGTAAAACGAATCTGAAAACTAACTGATAGAGACACAGCACTTAGAGAAATAAGTGATTATGGAACTTGACACGTTACTGAATGGAAGTAAGTCTAAGATATAGATCTTGAAAAAGAGATCAACACTTCAGCTACAGCTGTGTACAGATAATAAAATCTATGTCACCATGGGATAACAAGATACACTGCTGCTCTTTATCACTATTACAATTATTCCATACCATGAAATACATAGACTTGAATAATTCAAACCTTGCTCATAACACCAAAAATATCTTATTACCAATAGGCTGATACCAGTGGATACAGTCCTTATTTTTTTGTGGCACTAGGACTGAAGACTCTCTCAGGCAAATGTGTTAAACTACACGCAAATTTTTAATTAATTTTGCACTATGAAAACACAGAAAAAAATGCTGTCAACTCCCAAAAACCTCTTCCAAAATGAAAAATAATCAGAGGCATATACAATTAATACCACACAGATGACTGAAGTAAAGATAGCAGTCTTAACTCACTTGATGTCGTGCTCCAAGGCAGCAGGATTCACAGCAACCCCAGTGAGGATGGGGGCTAAACACATTCCCCAGGACTTTGCTCAGACTAATGAGTTCCAAAGGACCAGCTTAAGCAGAGGAATTTGAACACAACTCATTTGCTCAGTATGTTCCATATTAACTGGTCTAAAGGCCTCCCAGGGCAAAGGGCCCGTGAGATAACTCGTGCCCCATAGCTACTCCATGGTAAATTTACTTCCAGGACTGCTGAAATTTGATTTTCCTTTGACAACAATCCTATATCAAAGTGTCTGTTTGGAAAATTTCACTGGCAAGTATATTTTAATTGAAAATGTAAAACTCAGAGATTGCTATTAAATACCCCAACTTTAATGCTTTTTTCTAAAGTTGAAAAGGGATTTGGAAAAATAACAGCAAACTAAATATTTGTTTTACATAACATTTCAAGTATAATGAAATCTAATGCAAGGAAAACAGCCACAGGATCCTAGGAAGTCCTGATGTGCCTTTTCAGCAATTAATATTTTTTCAGTTGTCACAATGTTTCTCAAGCACTTCACATGATGTCCATTAGAGGATCATACAAAACTGCTTTACAGGAGGGGAGCTGCACTCAGTTTAAGCAAAAACAACCAACTAACTCAACCAAACCCTCAAGGCATCTACAACAAAAAGAAAGAGGAAAAATCACAGATCAGAAGCGCTCTGACAGACGTTCTGAGCATCTCCATAGCACTGTAACAGCATTTTCTCAGTGCGTTACAGAATAAGAGGAATCTGCACAGTTGGAAATACTTCATTTTCTCCCTCCCAAAGATGCAGATGGAAGCAAACAGCTGCATGAATTCCACTTATGACCTTCTACCAATTTTGCTACAGAGATCATCTCAATCTGAATCATCATAGTTGGTCTGTTTGTCTTTAGATTCAAAGAGGAAGGCCTTTTGAACAAAAGAGTGGAAAAGATGGAGAATTAATAGAAAAATAATAAGCCACTTACTATAAACACTGTCATACCCTGCCTCTTTGGGGAAGCTCCTAAAATTTTATTAGTTTATTTTCTTATCAATGAACAGCCTTAAATTTCCTACCTTTCAACTGTATTCCATAAGGAATGCAAAAGTTAAACAAGATGATATATGCAATCCTAAAAGTGTCCTCTGTAATGAGGTGTTGGGGATTAGGCGTGTCATGGGATAAGAACTGTAAATGAATGATGTCATCTTTCTAATTTGGTGCTGAAATATAAATAAACTACTTCTAATGTTTCTTCCTTTTGCATGCCAGATTGAAGTAAAATGTGCACAAAGAAATGTTAATGCTCTAGTAGCCTCCCTTTAGTGCGCTTGTTCTGGGAGCAAAATACATAAGAAATGTGAAATGAGAATTTCTTTTCCACTCAAGCAGATCAAACCATCTAAACTTTGACATGACTTGTAACTGTCATTAATTTCTTAAAATGATGCTACATATTAGGCAAAATACTACTTTGAAAAGCTTTTTGTTTTTATTTGTTAGCTCTTCACAATGATAGCAAATATAATTTTGATGTTCTGTTTGTCTTTGCTTTAGCTGCTGCTAGTGCTACACTTCCACACTGAACTGTACTTTCCAGGTATGCTTAGCTTTGACTTAAGAAGTAAAAACACCTTATGATTTCAAACTTTTAGAAGCAGGACTTTTGAGGAGGATGAGGAGAAGGATTTCTGGAGAAGAACAAAAGTAAAACTACCCTGAGGAACAATACAATCCTTTTCACATCCTTCTAAACAAAAATCTGTAACATTCCTTCTGTTTGCTCCCTTTGCTAGCTTTTAATCTTTAGCAGGCTTTGAAATGCCGACTATGTTTTTATTTGAGGGAGAAATTAATTAACCACATCGGAATTTGTTCAGGACCCCAGGGCTTCACACCCCTACACCTACATACAGGCACACAGAAAGGCATGTACATGTTGGGACTCTGGTTTATCAGACAGAAGAAAATCCTCATGGTCTGGGTGCCAGATCAACACATTCAGGGACTGCTTCAGTGCTGCCTGAGAGGGGGAAATACCACACAGTGAGTTGGCAATGCCATCATTTCCTGCAACACCTTCAGCATACCTGACAATTTCCTATTCAAAGACATCCAAGACCTTTTCTTACACTTCTTTAGAAGGCACAGCAGATTATTCCATATGACTTTCCTGGAGGATCAAGAAACTTGAATCTCGAAATACATAATTAATGAAAATTAGAGTGGTGATCACACATGCATTCAAACTGTGGAATATCTAATGTGCATCATAGGTTACTCTGCACAAGTCACTCCTTATCTGAAATAGTTATATTGCATAGGTCAAACTTCTATTCACATTTTCCTCTCAAACCTGAAAATGGGGTTTCACAAAATTTTCATAGCCATGGCTCTGAAAAAAAAATTGTCATGCCAACAGTTCTTTTTGAACATGCCTGGTGAACAGGCCCACACCTGAGAAGGAACAGGTTTCAATTTATACTAGAAAAGAAAAACATGTAAAATACAACAATTAATTGATTCATTAATTAATTCTATCTCCTAAAGACCATGTACGGCCTTACTAGTTCTAGCCTAAACAGTGTCCTCAGATTTCTTTGCTCTTAATTTATTGGCAACATTCAAAAAATACTGCATCCATTTTGAAATAAAGGAACAATCGAGGAATTAAAAGCAGCTTAAATCTACTTGCACAGGTATATTAACCCTTAGGGCTTGAGACAGTTGTCTTTGATCATTCAATATCACTATTTGCTAAACTGTCAAGGTCATGAATGGTATGTGTAACTGAATTTTTAACCCACTTACCAAAGAATTTATGATCTAGCACTGCAAGAAAACTGACAGACATTTCTTGTCCTCTTAAAAGTCTGTAGAGTTTAAGGAAGGATATACCAAAGTGACATGAAAGTCTTTGATTGACTGGTAACAGACTAAATAGCTTAACAGCAATCTGTAACTGTAAAACTATAATATTAAAACTGTCTTTTAAAAAATATTTTAGCAAGGTGGCAATAGGGAACTATGCTTTCATCTGTCATCTGGATCAGGTTAACAATGAAAATCTCATGAATGAGATTCAAATGAGGAAAAATACTAAGATTTGTTGCTCTGGGATATAGGTGTAATACAATTCAACAGCTATTACTTTCCTTTGGATTTTCTTCTCAATCTCTCTTCACTTCATGGAATTTGAAATATTTCTAGAATATTCACTTGCAATAGGGTAGGATTTTTCCCTATATAACATGAGAAGGAGGTAGATACAAGACCTGCAAGCTGTCCTGGAGCTATCCAAGGGTCTAATTCTTAAAGCAACAATTTTAAAATCTAGAGACTCACAATCCAGGTTTGATTCTGCAATGACATCTTGTTGTCTTCAATGACACAGAAACTCTTTTTCTTGCAATCTCACTGTTTGAAAATAAGCATTCTAATATTCCACAAAACACTCCGAGAACTTCATGTGGTGAGCATTTAGTTCTAGTCTTCATGATTTTAAATAATAAGTTATTTTATCTGAGCTTTTTTTTTTCTCCTAAGACAATATATCAGAAAACAGAAAAGGGCAGTGATCTAAAAAACTGTGTTCTTCAGACTACAGAGTTCACCAAATTTATGCAGAAGCTGCATGAACTTATTGGAATGAACCTAGATTTAATGAAAGCATGTGCAACTGCAATTGGTTCTCCTGGATGAATCCAGTGCTTCAGGCCTGAGTTCAGTTAACAGAGGGTTAACAAAATGTTTGCCAATTAAGCCAGCTCTGGCCTTACTCTCTCCTAATGAAATCAGCTTTCACATTAGAACAATATTCTTGCACACTCTTTGAAAACTGTTATCATCTGAAGACAAGGGAAGAATTTCTTACCATTTCTACTGCTGCACAACTCAGAAGTTACTGACTGCCATGGAATACAATTTATAGTGGACTTGTTATTTGGCAAGCTACAGCTCATTAAATGTTGGACAGCAAATGCTGTACTTGACCTCAAACCTCCCTAATGTTCAAGAAATTACATTTGTCACTCACAGTCTTTTAAGGGACTATAAAAGTTTGCACAAAATGATGACTTTATAAAAACAGTGTATTTTCTCGTTTAAAAAACCCCAAAATATTCCACAATGCAGACTACCACATTTGTGTAACAGAGGAAGACAGTCTTGAAAAGTACCCACAAAAGGCATTTCAGGAGGCACCACAGAATCCCGTGCATCTAAGTAACCCTTATGGTGACTTCTGATAACAAAAGAGTCATCACAAGCTACAATGAAAACTAAAATTAAATGCCATGTAAAGCCTGTATTTCCAGAACTTAATATAATTCACTGATCCCTTTAAAAAAAAAAAAAAAAACAACCAAAACACCCTTCAGCGAGTTTTCCTTTATTCCATTTCTGTTGTCTGATCATCATTAAATATTTTTCTGAGATCAAAAATAACAAGTTCAAGTTCCAACAGTAGAGCTCTAAAAAATCATGTCATTATTCACTGTCATTATTCCACCTGCTTTCAGCATCTCAGGCTTACAGAGGTACCTGCATCCTGCACAAGTGATGTGAAAACAAGCCAAAGAGTGAGATTCATTTGCCCTCTAGAAAAGTCTCTTAGAAGAGACTCCTTTGCAAGGTTCAGTTTAAACTTTTGTTAAAGCTTCTTGATACACTTTGGAGCACTGATTCACTAACCATCCAGCTGAAGCAGAAAAGAAAATTCCAAGGCTATTATTGTTAGAAAGCCAAACCTTGAGACTGGTCCCTTTTTAATGGTAGCACACTTCTTGAATCCGCATGATTAAATGAGACAAATTGTTAAAACACATCCACCAAGTATGGTTTTGACAGAAGTGTCGTTTTTCCACAAGCCAGAGGATCTGTTAATCAGTCAGTGCTTTGAAGGATCTTTTGCCAGTATTAGAGCTGCATGGAAGAAGTGGACTTCAACAGACTGCCAGAGGCTGTATTATTTTATGCTAATTATTCAGGCCACTTCTAACAGTGTAATACTAATGACATCATTTATTTCCAAAATAAATTATACTCTTGTCTTCAATGATTAGAAATATACAATAATATTTGATTCAGGCTTGTTGCTTATGCAGTGAGGTTTTAGACACCAAGAAAATTCCAACGGAAAAAAAATGAGGCTATGAAGACTCTATAAGTTTGCAAGCACTCATCAGTAAGTGAAAGATAACAAAAACATTGCAGGATGTTAACTAACCAGCAACTCCAAATGCTAAATAAGTATGATAATCATAACCGTATGGGTGTTGGAATGCATCGCTGTGGGGCGGAGTTACGTTTTACTGAGCGCTTTAATTACGCGTTTTCTTTTTATAACATCCCTGCAATGTAATCTGTTCTTATATTCTTACTCTCAACTACATTTTAACATGGGTTTTGCTGCTTTGCTTCCTGCCTCTATTGAAGAACACAATATTTTCCCTGTTAAAATTCCAAATGGGCTAATAAGCATGTTTTTCTTTTCCTGTTAGAGTGTATGACTTGTCTTGGAAAGTGTGAGAGACAGGATGCATGCAGGCTCAAAGTGTGCATGATAGCTTACTGCAGAAAAGCTTGGCTACTCTGCATGTAACTCTTTTTAGGTTTTACCTCATTAATGATAAGACTGTTTCATACGACATAAGGAACACAGTCAAGTTTTTATGCTAAGAAAGTATACTTTTTTTTTTTTCACATCTATATTAATTTATATACTAAACTTAAGTCACATAGGTTTTTTTACATTAAAATCATAGAATTTTTATCGTCTGTGACCTGTAACCCAGAGCAGTTTATATTCAGGCCCTGTCTGCCCTCACAGGACAGAAAACAGGGATTAAGAAAAGGTACTATTTTCCAAGTTTTCATTAAATCCAACATTCCTCCCAGGGAAAATGCAAAATCAATTGCTGGACAAATTAATACTCTGACTCCTCTGCAGTAGTGCAAAGCCGCTTCCATGTAAATCTTGCAGAGACTCAGGTCTGGTAATTTAGTGTTGAACACGAGCATGGAAACTTCACAGACACTTCAGTTCTTTTTTAATTAGAGCACTATTTAACTGGTATGAACAGCCATTACACCTGCTGCTCTGCAAGATTACAAAATGTGACTGACTTACCCTGAAAGAAGTTAAAGCTCAGAGCAAGTCTCCCTCTTCACAAGCTGAAGGACAACAGCCTCCCAAACACCAGCTGCGATATTGGACACTTGGCAGAAGGAGACAGGCAGCACTTCCAAGTGCCAAGCAGACACTTATCTAAAGTACTGAGGCCAAATTTCCACTTTTCTGACACTTGTGATTAAACAAAGCTATGTTGAATTGAACATGGCCTGTCTGACTTTTTTTGCTGCGTTTTCCTGCATTTAGAGTTTGTGTTTTTGAAGTCTTTTAAAGCTCTGTGAATTAAAAGCATGGCTTGAAGCGCAGGAAATATCTTGTAATAATACAGCATACTCCGTAATGTATAGGCTAAAGTCATGCTAAAGGTATTTGTCTCAGTCCTACTACTAAACTTGGTAATTACATAGAAGTATGTAAGAACATAGACACAAAGAAGTGGGTTAAAAAGCATAATTAAAGCTCTGAAACAGTAGCTGCCTGAGGACATCTCAGGCCAGGTCCTACTAAAAACAGACAAGCAACGGAAGAAGGAAGGTTCTCTTTTTCCCTTTTTACAACAGGAAATAACTCATTAAAAAGATACTTCCTCATAATAATTATTTAAAACCAGACATGAATCAGAAACTTCAGCAGCTAAATAAGACCTTTGAAACTGCAAATCTCTGGTTAGCAGCACTGGTCATTTTTCACTACCTTTAATGTCTGAAGAGTGAGTTTCAGCTGTAATTTTTACAATTTCAATACCAAGCCCAGGTCTCCCATTTGTATCATACACAAAATATAGCTTAAGTGGAAACGACTACATTTCTTCCGCTGTATGGAACAAAAATTGTTAAATAAAACATACATTTCAATCCATGGGTGGTATATTTAAACATGGACTGAAATGGAGAAAACATCACACTGCTGTCTTGATATGCTTTATAGAGACACCTTACATATAACTAATTTCTTTTTGATTTTAAATTGTAGGAATAACAAGTTTTATCCATCATTACAGCAGCAGAAATAGTTGACACCCAGTTTTTATAGAATATTATTTTTAGCAACTGGCTACTTAGCACTGCATTTGAGATCAGGTGTTAAACTATATTTAGTCTTACTCTACCATGGGGTACGGTGTAGTAGAACATAAGGATTTGTTTAAAACATGTCACATGGAGAAAAATCCTTTTGGCTTGGGAGTTCAGATCACTGTAATGGAGACACTCACTATTCTTATTCGAGATACTTAATAACCATTTTCACCTACCAAGCAAGCCAGATCTGAAATTACCAAAGTTCCAGTGTTAATACATACATTATTTTATATCTGCATTACCTACTTTTTCCATTTGAGATCTTCAGTCTCAGTGAAGTTAAACCATTTGTCTGAACAAAGTTCTAGGATAAGTTCACAACCAGATTATCACCAGTGAAAAAAGGCTGCCTTGAGCCACGGCCAGGCTCAAGCTGTGACACAGATTCTTCAAGAATCAAAAAACTCTGAACAGAGAACAAACAGAAACAGATTTTAAAGCAGGAAAGGACTTATGTACCAAGCCAGTGGTGCTTTCAGGGGCTGACTGAATTAGGCAGAAAAAGCCCCTCTCACTGGAAAATGTTTGTGTAAAAATACCATCCAAAAGACTTTGGATTCCTGAGCACATAAGGAGGAAAAAGTGATGCCATATCCAGCTACGACCCGAGTCCGTCAAATTTTATAATATAAATTGTCAAATCTTACTGAGAACATGTGAAAAGTGTTATGAGAGCACTGCCAACATTTTCAGTATTTTTCCAACACAGAATGTCTTTTGAATCAACTAAGTTGTTCAGGCAAAGGCTTTCAGCTACACTCACACAGTCCCTCTCCCACCTCGTGCCCCTCCTGTGCTGAGCTAGAGGGACAAGTGGCACTCTGCACTTCCACCCCCACAGGAAGCTGCACTTGGCAAAATTGAGATGCAATTCGATGTTAGTGACTGTAATGAACCATGTTCAAAAACACAGATTCAAAAATCAGGTTAAAAATTAAGAGAATAAACCCCAATGTTAAGTCATGCAGAAATATTCCTTTAGGATATTTCTAATTAACAGAAAAGTATAAACTAAGAAGATTATTAAGATAGCAAGGCCATCGAATGCCTTGTATTGACATAAATGGGATCTGAACAGGCACATTTAAAATCAGATAGTAAAAGCCATTTTACTACATTTTCTGAGAACTTTTAAGGAAAAAATAACCAGACTGGTTATCATCAATATATGAAGTTACTAGAACATCTGTTCCTACCTGCCCAAAATAAAGAACCTGTGTAGCATAAGTGTAACAAAAATAAAACTACAACTTAAGGGTCTCAGACTACTCTTTTGTCCAAAATTAGATGCTTAAAGTTTGAACAAGACCAATATTATGAGTTATAAAACACAGCATAAACATAAGAGGTAAACAATCAGCAGAGTGGCCAATTATGTCTGCGGGGCCCATGTGAACGGCTTCTTAACACGGATTCTACTCATTGTGCAGTAACATTTAAATTCAACTGCACCATAAATCTCTTTCTGAAGCAGATCTGTGTAAACAACAGCAGCAGCAACAACAATAACAACAACAACAACAACAATAACCATAAAATTATGTGATCCTATAAGATTCACACCTGTGAAATTCAAGGCAATCAGAAAGATTAACTTAGTATAACACCAGAAACATTAAGCAACAGTGATTAGGAACCAGCACTAGAGTTGCTCCTGTTCACAAGTGCTACAGAGGACAATGTCTATACTGCAAAGAAGCATTGAAGGACTTTTTTGTTCCCATGCTTGTAAAACATATAGAGACCTTAAATGCAACTAGTGAATTCACAGTATTGCAGAACAATGTTTTGGGCTGCCAGAATAATCACAATCACAACAACTTTTAATCATATTCTTTTTTTCATACAGTAATAGAAACACTTCCAATATCATAAAATACACAGTGCAAGAAAGCTGAATTAATCTATCAGGGAAAACACAACTTTGGGTATTTTGTTATTCTTGAATGCTTGATGTCACCACCATAATATCACAGTAGCAATGATTCTGAAGTACTTAACTAGAACAGTATATGCAATGCTACACACTGCCTCCAATTCCACTTTATTCATTTGCTGCTGAAAGAGCTCTTTAAAATATTTACAGGGTAATAAGTACGAAATAATTCTGTGTATTGCATGCAGGAGAAAATATTGCTAGTTTCTAGTCTGCTGAGCAAGTGTGATTACACACATTTTTAAAATTCCTTGATTGTTTCTCACCCTTTTTGTTGCATTAGCAATATGTTGATGTGATGAAATATAGAGCAGTGAACTAATAGACTGAGAAGTCTGCCAAACACCAGCTTTGCCTCTGGCCAGAGCATTCTGTACACCTGCAGTCCTGAAAGCGCTGGAAGGGTTTCTAATTTCATGTTTTGAGAAGAAAAATAAAATGCTCTCAAGGAGTTAGAAGACCTTGCATTTTGGCCAACTGCACTCACATTTTTGGCACAATACCCTAAAAGTGAAAAGAGACAACTGGGAAATTCTCTCACAGTATCCAAGTTCAGGACGAATCAGAAACATCGCAGTGTCTTCTGCTCTTACCAAAACCTCTTGAGATGTTCTAAAAATGGACTTTTTAGCTAATTATTTCATGAAGGATTGCATCACTTTACAAATTTATCTAAAAATAGCTTCTCAGAATTCTCAAAAGGAATCTTGGCCAGGGTGATTATACACATTATGTAATCACTCAGCCAAGCCCACATGGTAATCTTGTTTAATACTGTATTTCTGAAAGGTTTTTTTAAAGCCCACTACACAGTTCTATAGCTCTCAAAATACAACACTTGGTGTATGAATCAAAGCAATTCCAGTGGTTTTGTTTTTCTAGGAGTGTATTACTGTACTTCCCATTTATTTAAAGCACTAAGCAATAAATATTTAACTGACAGATTGCAGCTGCTAAATTGTATTTAAATCATTACCATTAAATATGTTTGTTTCTTGTGAGAATGTGTTTGCAACACAGAGGTCAGCATTATTACTACTAATTTTACAGCTGAATACACTGTGATACAAATAATTTTTCTAGGTTATCTAGGTTTTGACATAAAAATAATTCTCTTCTTCCAGCTTAAAAATAACAGAACTTTTACTTAAACTCACACAGTCACAATCCATTAAAAGATGGCTCAACTCGTCCATATAAATAACATTTTAATCTTTAAAATACAATATGCCTATCTATAGCTTTATTAAAATAAACCACAAATACTCCCATTTCCTCACAAAGTCAGAATATTTCATTTCTTTAAGATGCTTCTTTTTCTTTTGCAGTGTGAAAAATTGTGACAAATTACTTTAAAATCAGTGTCTTCATAGCAGTTTACAGTGTTTGACATTCCCAAAGGCCTGAAAATGTGGATATATATGAGAGGAACATAGATTTTTATCATGGACCAACATGTTATTTTGCCTCTCAAAGCAAAAATTCCTCTTACAGTATAGAACAGGGATAAATTATGGCTTTATGTGAATGTTTAGCATTATCTAGCAAGTCATCTTTTAATATTTATAAATATTTCTCCTTTGATGATCACATTAGGCTGGAAAAGTTGGGCTTTTTTGAATTCTCTCTTTCAGCAGTGCAACAGCTGTGGAAATGGGGGATGGGACAAATAAGACCAGAAGAAAAAAAGTGATGCTGCAGCTGATGATTCACTGAAGTTCTGGTGAATCAGAGGCAGCGTGAGAGACAGCATCTGTCAGGGAAACGGAGGAACTGGGGGGATGTATCACACAGAGTGCAACCTGCCACCCCCCCCAGCCCAGCAAAGGCAGATCAAGCCTTTGTGGTGGATGAACACGTGAAACCTTTGGGGGCTGACAGTGGTTCTTCCCAAAGGGATTAAAGAAGTATGAGTGAAGTCTACAACCTCTATTATCAGATAATTCTTAAGTGTAATAAAGTGGTGACCTAGTTAAACCACATTCCTGTTTCTGGTGACTCTTTTTTTGTGGTGTCTGAGATAACAGGGAGATTATTTTGGCATCAATTTAATCTAGTTAAATAGCTTTACTGAAGATCTTTATCATTATAAATAATGGAGGTATTTGAAGTATTTGGTTACAATTCTAACTGAAGTTATCCAACATAATGCTTCTCTAGCAACCCTCTTCTGCTGTTCCTTCTCTCTGTCTGAAGAAAGTTATCAATGTTTGGAACATTTTCCAGCAACAGCTTAAAGGTACAACAGCAAACAAAAACAAGCACAACAAAACAGTTGCCCAGGTGTCTGATGAACATTTCAAAAATATCCATGATAGGTATCATGGAACATGGCAAAGTGGTGTATTCATTTAATCTCCAGTAACCTAAGATGAAGGTTAAAAAGGAAGATACCTGAAAAAGAAAATAACTACTTTCTCTTTTCCAAAGCAAACCAAAACAAAAATCCCTAAAATAATTTGGAACTCAACAGCATCTGCTCTGGTGCAGCACAGTGGGATGAAGTGATAAAAAGCATGAAGCATATCTGCCTATTTTTCATATAAATTTTGGTGAAATGTCTCGTGGCCAGCTGACTGACCTGAGACACAACTGCATCATGGCTTGAACATACCAGATAATATCTATTTCTAGAGGTTTTTTTGAACTATGTGGTTTTTAATTAAACCTCAAATGATTTATAGTGTTGAAGACAGAATGATTTTTACCCATTTGAGAATTTATTTTAAGGATAATCACAATTTCTAGATAACCCCTCAGAAAGCCTGAAACCTTCTGAAAACACGATTATTTTACAACAGATAAGCAAATAACTGAACAGGAGGAGGTTAAAAAGAGTCAAGAGAACGGACAGATCTTGCTTTATGCAAAAAGCGTCTGCTCTCCTCTCTCACAGAACTAAGAAGTTTGAAAACTACACGAAGACTGAAAACAAAATGCATTGGCTGCATATAATATGAGCCAAATAAACATGCAGCTAATTTTTAACAACTCCAGAGCAGCAAAAAACACTTAAATGGAACACATCCTACCTTTTGAAACTGCTGTCACATGTCAGACCTGGCTTGAACACTTCCAATAGGATGTCAGAATAAAACAGTACAAACAAAAATAATGCCAGTTTTCTGTTGCCATGAAAGTATGAAAATTAATGTCTCCCCACCTGCTGTTTTAACTGATGTACTAATCTGTCCTTCTCTCGTTTAAGAGCCATTACTTCATCTTGAGTCTTCTTTTTCTTTGATGCAGACAGCTCAAGCAAGGCAATATTTGCATCTTTTTCACTAATTGCAGCAAGCAAAGCTTCCTGTCTGATAAAATAAAATAAAATAAAATTTAAATTGTTACATTCTCATTAAAACAGAATATATACAACTGTATCACACTATGTGAGGTGTTTCTTTCAATCACTAGAAGAACAATCACCTATCTTCTGAACACTCTAAACAGCAAACATTGTCAGGTCTAAACAAACCATGAAATAAACTGATTAGCCAAAAATTTCTCTTTATAGACTTTTCATTATTTGCTTAATAAAATGTTTATCTCACTTTATTTTACTACAATATGATATCTAACGGTAGTTCTGTGAAATTTCTTGCCTTCAAATCTCTTTGATTCCAATTCACTTTCCTGAATTCTAGAATACCTTACACAAATCTCTTCTGACTCATTCAGATCATAGAGATTGAATAACAGAAAGCAAAGTGATATAGATAAAACAAATGTTTATATTGTTCTGTTAACTTGGTACCCTAGAGTCCTCAGTGCAGGAATCTCTGGATATCTCCCTCATATTTACTCACATGTTTTCCTATGGATTTATTATTATTATTTGCTGTGTCAACACAAAAATATATTTCTAGAAGTGAAATGCAAGTTTCTTGATCTGAGTGCTCACGAGAAAGCATTTCCCCTGTGATCTTGACCCCTCAATCTCCACAGAGCAAAGAGAATCTTACAGCACTCAGATACATGTGGGATCACACAGGCACTCACAGGGGCACACCACAATTATTTTGTGAGGACATAAGACAAAGGCAATTTTTTACAACATGAAGTTGAAAGCACAGATCTCGCAGTATCTTACACCCTAAAATGCTCGAGCTCTGGCAAGGCCAAAATCTGTCCTTTAATTTCATAAATAAAAGAAATATATTCACCTTCTGCAACGCATTCAATGACAGACTACGACTTATCAGCCAAGAAAAAGCACATAATACCTAATAGCTTTTAGAAAAGAATATGTTATGGCCTGTGCCTTTTCCCAGAACTATATAAGATCAATCATTAAAAAATAAACATGGATAAATGAATCATAAATTAACCTTAGGCTCCAACTGCTAATAAATGTAAGAATACGGCTCGTGAACTTCATACAGCCAAGGTGAGCTAAAATTTTGGAATTCTCACAGTCCTTTGCTTGCCAGCAAAAATGTCAAGAAAGTTATTTCACTTTTATTTCAAAGTTCCTAGTATATTAATATAAATATTTATAGGACAATATTTCTGATGGAGTCAAAGAAAAACAACCCATTTATTTAAGTCAAAGTTATGCGACATGGATCAATTTTAGATAAACAGTTGCATTTTATTCATACACTTTAATAGTCTCATTTATTATTCTGTCTTCTTTATTCAAATCTCAGTTAAATGATGTTTAGAAGAGAATGTCATAAGACTCCAACAGTCTTAATCCAAATTATAGCTATGAATTATTTTAAATAACCAGTATTAAACAAAAAAATATATGTCAGAGGGGTTACATATCCATAATGCTAATTTGAAATTAAAAATATGTGTATTGTTTTTCTATAAACCTCATAATAATGCATAAAAATTGCTGTGTAGTAATTTGTAAAAGACTGTCAGTTTGTTCATGTGTTGTGCTCAAATACCTAGTCCATAACATTTTCACTAAAATATTAAATTTTTAATGCACCAAAACAGAAGAAAGTTGATTTGCTACTCTATTCAACTCCTCTCACCTTGCAGAAAGCAAGGAATTTACCATAAAATCATGGATTGGTTTGGGTTGGGAAGGACATCGAAGATCATCCAGTCCCACCCCTGCCATGGGCAGGGGCACCTTCCACCATCCCAGGTTGCTCCAAGCCCCATCCAACCTGGCCTTGGGCACTCCCAGCAATGGGGCAGCCACAGCTTCTCTGGGCACCCTGTGCCAGGGCCCTCACAGACGTCAGGTGTGATAACACGAGTTCTCCAGCAGAAAAAAAGGTCTTGTGTGGCTTTAAAGCCAAAGAAAAATAAACAGCATACTGCATATAGTCATAAAATGCGTTCTTCCAAATTAAATACGATAAGGTTAGCTCCTCTGCAGTTTTCTGAGAGCACACTGCCATAAAATTACAGAGAAAAGTCAGTTAGAAGTGTAACAATGTTCCAGTCATAATATCTTAAGATAAACAAGGTTGACATTACCATCACAAACCTACCTGTTTTCATTGTGAGCTTGTTAAAGAGATCTACATCTCAGAACTTCCAAGGTTTTTGAACATATTTAGGTTCATTCTTAAGTTGTGTAGGTTAACTCCATGCCAGCCAGCCCCAATATATATGTCTGCTCTCTAATGGCAAATTCCACAGTAAATACTTGTCACCCATGAAGTTTTTAACAATATATAGTTATTTAATTATGATTAACACATATTACAGCTATAAAAAGCCAAAAATGGAATAAAAGCTTTAAATTAACTTGAAAACTACATGAAGGTATACTGAAATTTTACTTCTCCTCTGGAGTTTAGATCATGTCACTGCCTCTAAATTGGCACAAACCTGACTAGCGGGGAAGAAGAGTCAGAACTACTGAATTATTTGGTAAGATTTCAACATCTGATAATAGGATTCAGTCACACCCATATTTTTTGCATTGCCAGCCAAAATGATCACACATTCTCGTGATCTTAATCGTTCAGCTGTGCAACATTCTCCATTCCACTTTAAAGTAACAGATGAGGTGAAACCTTTCATGGGAGAGGAGAGCCAGTCAACACGCTTTGAAAAATCTGCACTCTGCATACTGCAGCCCCAAACCCACAAAATTTTGCAGACCTCAGCATGTATTTTCTCAGCTGATGGGGATTTTCCTATCTTGGGGAAATGCTTGGAAAAATATGTGACCAAACACTTAATTCCAGGAAATAATGACTCCTATCAAGCACTTCCAGGAAATGATGGTTCACAGTCATGCGAAATAGCTGCTGTCAAATGACACCACAAGTGGTCCACTGAGACACTCCGAGATTTGAATCAAGCCCACAGCACATATATGTTCGAACTGGCCCCAAAAAATTGTTGCCAATGTATTTTTTAAAATCTTATCTTTGTATTTAATTTAAGTGGAGCTGGGAGGCCTTAATCCTGTGAATGTGGAGAGACGACTGCGCCATAAGAGGGTGGGGATTCCTATGGAAGCCCTTCCCCAGCCACAAGGAATGATGAACACATCAAATGCACACTCACACTGCCAGCACTCTTGGAGCCACCCAAATGTGAGTCAGCCTCCGTTCAGAAGCTCTAAAGCCTCGCTTATCTGAGAGACGAGGTGTTTTAGCTCGGGCATAGTGCCACACAGTGTGCTGATGGCTTCCAGACTGGAGCTGGCTCACACAGCCTGCCCAGTGTGGGCACAGCACCTGTCTGCACAGACATATTCCTGGATGTGTCAGCATATTATCCATGTTTATTATCAGGGATAATCTGAACAGCAATAACCTCAAATATAAGTGGCATTTAACTGGGCATCTGGGTTAACAAGAGGTTGGCAAAGCAGGACTGTATATTCTACCAAATGATGTGTTGGTTGCTTAAATCCTCATTAATTAATTCCTTCTGTACAGAGGGAAAACACAGAAGCCCAGCAGATTTTATTATTATTTTTCAGAGTACAAAGTAAAGATGCAGTTTGTGACAGAGCACCTGAGGAAAGCCATGTCCTCCTTTACTCCTGCCTGGCCTAGGATCCAGCCCCAAAAAGTCCCTGGAAGACAGAAATTGAAAAAGACCTTGCTCACACTTGTAAGGCATTGGAAGTGAAGAGATCCAAGCATTTTTGAAGCTGCCTCTCAGGACAGACCAGGATCTCTACATTATCATATCCCATTTATTACATATTGCACACTAGTTTACCCACATCTTTGAAAGTTGTTATGCTAGCTTGTCACCATACTTCAAGTTTCCTATGGAAGAACAAAACTTCATGGACAGAAGCAACTTATTTTAGCTATCCAGTGACCTGGATAAAAAATTAACATCACTGTTTGCAGCAGCAAACATTCGAAATGAGATTATCTGGCCACTAGGAAGAAGGCTAAGATGCCAGCAAAGTGGCTGACAATACTGATTTTCTCACCTGCAAACACGAAGGAAACTTCATTCAAAAATGTAAGCTAGCAAGGTTTTTATCTAAATCTCTCAGGTAAGCCATACACTTCTACTTTGCTGCTAGAAAACAAAATTCATCGTGAGTTTCAGTGCAAGAATTTTTGAAAATCAGGACCTGAACTGCCACCAAGAACAACATACAGCCTGATGTACTCTCAGCTAACGTGCCTAAGAGTGTAAGCATAATTTATAATTCCTAATTATCTACTGTGTCAGGAAAAAAAATGACTATCCAAATACAGTTCTACAGAGATGTTATCACTATTCGCAGCCAAAATGTCTCCTTATTGTTTAATAAATTATAGCAATAAAATACATTTTAAAATAATTTATTAGAGCAGTGGATTAAATGACATTCTTTAACAGTAATATTTATAAAGAGTAATCCCTTTTGTTATTAGTAGTTTTTCCTCTCTTTTTTTTTCAAACTTATGTGTTATACAAATAACAGGGCAGTACTTTTAACACCAAAAAAAAAAAAAAATTACTCTAACTGATCACAGTGAAAGTAAGTAAACTCTCCAATTAAAAAATATATATTAAACCTAACAGCAAATGCTCCACATTGGTAATTATTCTGTAAATTTTTCTTTTGCCTGCATAAAGTAATTCCTAGAATTTCCAACTTCTATATTTTCCACTATAATATGCTGCTCATTGCAAAGACAAGAGGGAAAACTTTTCCCTGGAAAAGCAAAACTTGTGAAATGAAGCTTCTCCTCCCCTGGCACAGGCTGACTGCAACAACCCACAGCAACCTCAGGCAAGGCTCCTTAATACAGAGCCAGTGAACACAACTTAATAAGCACACTCACAGCTGAGGGGTCTGGGCTGGCAGTCCTGGTGCTTCCACTAAGAAGTACCAAGAAAATTTGCACAAAGATCTTGCTATACTTAATGTCACTTCATATTTAATTCAAAAGAATAGATGAAAGAAACACTCCTGCCCTAATGGCCAGGAATTAATTTATTTACACAAATCGTGTTCTATCCAAAATTCCATTTTGTATAATGTTTTCATTAACTAATGAATGATGGGCTAGAAAATCTACTTATTACATTACAATGAGGCCTCAGAATGGGAAGATTTTCAAGTGCCATGAAGACAGGAATAAAATTGGTCTTTACAAACCAAAGATGTTGTCTAGAAAAGTAAGGAGAAAGTCCATATTAATGACCTGTTGTGAATAAGGCAAATATCATATTGAGAATTAAAAACAAAAACAGATTGCAAGGCAGGGGTATGTTCATCTATACGAAAGATCTTAGCTGAAATACTGAACCCAGTACTCTCTGAAAAAAATGTGGGGAAAGGCAGAGGAATGACTGATGAGAAAACACTGGGAAAAACTACAATAAATAGTCTATGAATGGCAACATGATAATGAAAACATAAATTGCTGTGTCAAATTGAAACAGAACTTTTCTATATTCAAGGCACGCAGAACAAGAAGTAATGTCCATAAATTGCAGAAGAAAACAGCAAGTTTTATTCCTCCTATCTAGGCAAGGTGTAATGATATTGGCCATTCCTCAGCGATAGTCAAATACAAAGATTCCTTTCCTTGGAGGATTGATCAATTATTAATCTGATAATAGAAACAGTTTTTAAATAAACAGGAAGTATAAAATAATATAAATCTTTTAGTAAAGTCACTGGAAGTAGAGTCAAAGAAAAATCTGAATTAAAAAAAATCACCTTACAGAGGATTAGAGAAAGCAGATGATAGCAAAGTAACTCAATTATAAATGTTAACTAACACCTGAAAAATGCAATCTTACGGATGTCTAGCAATACACACACTGAGTTTGCATGTGTGAAAGCATCTGTCCTGGAGTGAAAAAAATTACTTAATATGAAAAGGAAGTCTTAGCATACTAGAAGGGAAGATAAGATAATGCAAGAAGAAATAAATCCATGAAAGTCTCTGTTGAATGCCAAACTGAAAAAGTATATTGTATACAGTATTTTATCAAACTTCAGCCTAAACAAATGTCAAATGGAATAATTTCTTTAACAAATATGGGCAACAATTGAGAAAAAAGGGTTGCTCACTAGCATATATTTAGTCAAGATTAACTAAGGATAAAAAAATGTACTAAGAACAGATTTAATAACCCTAAACTGTCATTCAGCTAGTAGGAGGTATTCAAGATACAGCTAATAAAACACAAAAAAATGGTTCTAACCACCCACAAAAAAATCTCAGTAGTATAAAACACTGAAGGATGACCACTAAGATAAATGCTTTCTTTTGAGAGCTGCCTTGCAGTTAACCTTCTTAAAGAGTCTCCCAGAAACCTCTAATCATAATACATTGCATTGCCACTTATCACAGTCAATTTAGAAGTGAGCTCTGTAAACACTCCTGCCTTACTCCCCACCTCTGTTAGTCTAAGAATAATTTTTTGAGCTTTAATAAAAGAACCCATGACAACTTTTTGGGAAGTGGGGTGAGTTCTTAGAAACAGTCCAATTGTAACCTAACAGAATTCCAAGATCAAGATTTATAGAAACAAGACCTTCTAATGAGAACTTTTACTGCCTTTAGTACTTAAGCTGTTCTCCACAAAATACCGAAATGCAATTTAAAAAGTCACTATTAAAGCTAAATCAAGTCAGAAATGTTTGAACTAATGATATACAGTAGAGTACTCAGCCAGCTTCTTACATGCTAATCATAGTGAAGGACAAAAAACCCAGTTCAATCAACTTCTTCACTTTAATTATTGTTTTCTTTCCCTCATGACCCCCAGTATTCAACCTTAAGTTCAGTAGGAGGTGACTAGAGATAGACGGTGATGAGAGATCCTGTTTGAAACAGCTTCTCTCTGTCACTCCTAAAGCAAATAAATGGTTTGTTAAAACATGCTGTTAATCCATTATGGATGTGCATGCACCTTAGAAAATAAACTTCAGAATATTATTGGTATTTTGAAGCTTTTTCTGACAGAAAATTTATCTCTCCAATTGCTTTACAAAAGCACATTTAGAGATTACTCCTTTAAAATGAACAATTATCTTGCATTGTATTCAAAGAACAAACCCCTTTGAAATACTTTCAGAAGGAAAAGACAGCATGAAATGGCATTTTGGGTTGTCCTGGTTCCCTTGACAGCAAACACAGACAACTATTGATGCTCCACAGCCCAAACACACCAAGAAGAAAGGGCTGCTCCATTAAGTGTGGGGCAGAAAGAGGGGGGACCTGCTCTTACAGACCCCACTCCACACACCAACCCACCAAGCACTTTTCCTCACATTATCTGCGTATCAAATCATGAATTTTCCATCTGATCAAGTCTTCTGCTGGAAGCAGGTGTGAGGGTGAAATATCAATGCTTACACTATGTGAGATAGAAAACAAACAGTCTCTGTATTACACCTATATTAGATGCATATTAGACTAAAATCGAGGAGAAAAGGGAAGATTCATCTGTTCCTGATGTGAAATTTCAGAGTAAAAGGAAAGAAGCAAAAGAGAGGACCTGATTCTGAATAATCTCAGAGGAGTTTCTTGAAAAATCCCCTTCCTTGAACATTTGTCCTTTTCCTCCTTTTCACCTCCCCAGAGCCACAGTTCATTACTCCCATTACACCTCTACTTACACCTCCCACTAACTGTATTGCCTTTACAGCAGCAATTTCAAATTATTCACTTTTTTCCTCCTTAACAGCAATTTGAAATGTGCATCTAGGTCCTTTGTTAAGGAAACAAAACTAATCCAGATTTTAAAAGGCAAAGAAAGAACTTCATGCCCATTTTTTGGGGCAAGTTTTCAAGTAAGAAGTAGCCACTCAACCGCCCTTTGAATTCTTAGAACTTTTTCAAGCCCTGAAACATTTCAATTCTGATATCTCAATAATTTATATTTTAGAAATGACAGAGAAGTAAAAGAGATCTCCAGAAAAGACCTCGTGAAAGCTTCAACAACCACTGCATCATCATTTCATTCAAGTAGGCAGTACTGCTCAGATAGGAGTAGGTGGAAGAAGCTTCAGACTGTGGGAGAAATGCAGGGCAGAAAAGAATTCACAGTCCTGCAAAGCACAGCAGAAGAAATTAGATGACGATTATTCCTGAGTTTTGCAGCGTTTTAGTGGAACTCCTATTGCTCATCTGGCTTTGTTCGATTCTCCACAGGAATCTGGGATTTCCCACACCAACACTGGGATAAAATACCTCTGCCTGCTTCATGCCCCAGCCCAAAGTAGTGCAGAAATGGGCACTGCTGGAAGGAAGAACAATGGGATCTGAGCACATGGGATTGTGTTACAGCACAACATGGCACTGCACAGGGTCCACCTAAGTTAAACAGGAAAACAAAACCACAGGTAATCTGTCATTGTCAGCCCCCTCATCCTTCAACACCGCTTTTCTTGTTTATAGAAGACAAAGATAAAAGTGCTTTGGAAGAGGAATGGTTTGATCTCTGGAATATAGTTCTGGTAATGTTTTTGAACTGCCAAATAAAGGTTTAAGCTTGGGGGGAAAAAGTTATTATTAAGAGTTACTACTGTTTTAATGAATTTGCGGATAATTCAAAATATTTGAGTCAAAGACACATAAAAATGAGAGGCAGAAATGGGATATTAAAAAAAAAAAAACAACAAACCCAACCTTTGTTTCTTATTAACTTTTGTTAATTGTAATCTGTCCTTAATTTGGAGTTGACAATATATTCCAAATAACCATTTGTCACAAAGTAGATGGTTATGCTAAAGAATCAGTGGGGCTTTTTTTCAACTTTTAATAAATGCTCATCAACAAAATTATCCACACAAATAAAAATATATAGAAATCTATTTCCTTCCTTTCCACTGGAAATTTAAGAAAAAGATTGAGCTCATTTCGAAAGAAGTAACTTAAGGTCTTCAAATTTTCATAACACTACTAAGAGCTGCCCTTTGAACAACAAACATAAAGCTCATAAAATCCAATGTGGATCACCTTGAACTTGAAAACGTCACAAATTGCCTCCATTTTTAAACAAAATATACAAATCAGTATGAACATGTATTAGAATTTATGCCTTGAGCTTTACAGTGCGTTAGAAGGCAATTTGGAGAAATAAAACTGCCTGAGCACCTACAATTAAGAGAATGCACTCTCCTGGCAGTGCATAATTCATATTTGAGAACTGATCTGAGGGCAGTTTAAATGCTCACTTACTAAATGGGGTGTCAGACCAGGGTAAATCAGTACCATATAAATTCCACCAGTCACAAATACAGGTCAGAGTACAACTCTGTATGCGAACCTTAAACCAAGAAACCTCCAAGATGTTTGAACAAACACCCCCGACACACACACCCCAAGAAGGCTGATATTTTCATATTTTAACTATTTTAAATCAGATCTGTGAGGTCAGAAACATCATCACAGTTATCACCATGATGACATTCATTACTTATTTCTACACTATGGGTATGTGTTAAGAGTTGCAGAGCTTAATTTGATTGATACAGGAAATTCTACCAATTATTACAACTCAGCATTTTTATTTTATAAAACTATGATTTTGTTAGATTTGCCTGGTTGATAAGGTATTGCTAGGTACAAAATAAATTTTAACATATCACTTCTGACAATTTCATTATATCTGGAACTACTGGAACAAGCCACAGAAAATCAAGTACTAACACCACTAATTATTGAAGCTAACATTAAAAAAAAAACCAAAACAAAAAACGTAGCTAAACACCTGAGTAAAGAAGATAAGCTATTTCTTTTCTAAGTAGCAGGCCACAATTCCTTCAGGCATGGGATGTTTAAAGACCTACATGCCTAAGAGCATTTTATCAGAGAATATTTATTCAAACCCTGCCACCATCATTTTATCTCAGTGGGAAAAAAAAAAACAAACCAACTTCATTTTTAATAAAATACTGCACACCCAAAACACAGCATATGAAATTAATAACTATAAAATAGAAAAGTATCAGTAAAGACAATGAAAGCCTGGAGTAGGAACAAGATATTTTACATGGAAGGAGAGAGGAAATTAGAGAGCAGCACACAAATATTTCTCTAATTAGTATCTTAAAAGATTGGGAACTAAAGAGATAGGATACCACATGATGTTATTTAATTATATGACTTCCCTGCAAATGGAGCTATTCACAAGCTTTGCCAGAAGCATGAAGACCTCACATGATTCAGCTTTGCATAAAGAGGTTTCCTCATTGATCTTCTTTGGTGGGTTAACTGTTTCAAAAGCTGTTTCCGACTATGGAAACATTTTTTAAAAATGCATCTGTAGAGTCTTAGAGCTCTAAAATAACCCACACTGGCTCACACTGAAGACACTTTGTGCTGCCTGTCTCAAGGCAGAATAAAGAGGCGTAAAAGATATCTGAACTGTATCGGGGAGAAGGTTTAGAGCCCACAGGACGGATGCTGGAATGGCAATGAGGAGTCATCACAGTGGAAATAACAGTACTGAGATATTTTACGACAGTTCCACAATTAATTGTAGCATGTTCAGTCTTGATAAACAATTAACGTCTTACAGATCATACCAAACTAACACATTCCTATTGATTTCAAACACATTTCTGACAGTCTTTAGCAAAACTTCTTTAACCGAAGGACTTTTGTTCCAGGCAAAAAAGGGTTTGCTTTTGTGCTAAGATCAAGATGGTTCAAATTCTACTACAAAAATGGATATTAAAATTACTTAATCCATAAGACTACATTGGTTACTGAAAATCAGTACTTGATGGTACTTTGAAATTATTAAAATCAGTGAACCAGAATTAAAAAACTGTATGGCTCTTACTGTTCGTTGGATAGGTCAATCAAACTGGTTTTTCTTTCTTGTCAGTATTTTAACTATCACCTTTTTCCATTGTTAGAACACTGCCTTCTCAAGCTATCAGTCAGGCCCCTGTCAGAAGTTAACTGGTCCAGTTGGGTACAATATGTTCAAATAACTGAGGTGAATCTTCTTGGGAAAATTGGGTATTGAGACTTTTCCAGATGCAGCCACAAAACACAGGCCAGACAGTAAAATCATGTTTCCCCAGGCATAGTCCCACAAGACACATGTTTGCAAGAACAGCTGAATTAATAAAGATTGCTAAATTTCTACAGTGGCTATGGTAGAAAAATCTATAAATTCCTTCCAAAACTGAAGACATGGACTGTCCAGCTAACAAAAATCAATAGTGCTTTTAGAAAAATAACCAAATTCAGCAATTAAAAAAAACCAACCTTCTTTAGAACCAAATAGAGGACATGTTCTAGGGCCTCTGCAAGCCCATGGTTGATTCGATTTTTTTTTAAACCATGTACGAAGTTGTACACTTACTGAAACCATGGATGAGCTCTGGAATCCAAGAACAACAACAACAAAAAAATTTTGGAGCAGGGTTTTGAACATTACCTGAATCAACAGCACATCTGGAAAGAATTGTGGCAGAATCAGCCTGAGAAGTAGTTGCTATGGAAAATGCTGGCTGAAATTGCTATCCGGGTGGCCTTGTGACTCACACAAATAATGGGATCCATTTTCAGATGAGCTGTCACCAGAAGGAGGAATGATAATAGAAGTGCCACTGCTATGAGAAATGAAACAGCAGCTGTTAATTTCTGCAATGAGCAGAGATTCAGTACAGGTGGGAGGAAATAATGACACCTCAGCTGCTCCAAGAAGCCAGAAGCAACCAAATCAAAGTCTAGATAGAAAAGTGGGTGTAGGATTTTTTCCCTGTTGCACAAAAGGAACATACTTGGTCCCTACAACTCAACCCTGCAGGTGCCTCTGCTGTTGAATGTGTTCTCCAACACAAAACAAAATGCACACTCTCAGAATAGAAAGTGATGTGAAATATTCTAGACATTACTTAAAGCATATGAGGACCTTGCTAGCTGGCTACAACAATATTTGGGCTTCCCCAAACAAGAAAGTAACACAAAAAATTGGCGAAAAGATCCTCACAGAGAGAATGCAGCATTATCCTTTCTGGACTAGAACATCAACCAAAAAACCAAAAATTCATGTCAGGATAGGGCACTGAGAAATTTTATCTCTGTCTCCTTTATTTAAAAAAAAAAAAAGAGAAAGACATACAGGTTATTATTGTATTCATTACAAAACTTTGATTTAACAACAGAAAATAATGCTTTATTTAACAAAGAATGGAGTTATTTTTAAATGTTGGATACATTATTTAAAAATCTAATACAAAAAACATTAAAAACTACATTCAATTATTATAAACCCTGCAAAGACACAACTGGTTTGGTTGTTCTACTCATTTTCAAGCTTCTTTAGGAACACTGCTCATGGTCCTACAGTTAAGGCTGACTTCAACTTATCCTTAAGGCAGAGATTGGTATTATACAAAGTACAAAAGAACAAAGTATGTTTCTCCCCAAATTACTTCCATGCTTCTGAACATTAGTGGAAGTTACTCTGTAATGAACAATTACTAACAGCTACAATTGTTTGGGAGGAACAGGGTCCATATGATGTTTATAAAGGCTGACAGATTCGGTTCACATTTATAGGAAGC
Source organism: Oreocharis arfaki (assembly GCA_013398015.1). Lineage (NCBI taxonomy): Eukaryota > Metazoa > Chordata > Aves > Passeriformes > Paramythiidae > Oreocharis > Oreocharis arfaki. The sequence continues at coordinate 470,770 of VZRR01007514.1, forward strand.
AGAGTAGCTTGAAGCAAGAGAGCTGAACAAGGAACTCATCACATCAGTGCTGACTACCTAAGTGAAAAGCAAACCAGCAAAGTGTCTGGGAACACAGTTTCAAACGTGTTGACAGTACCTCCAAAATATGTTTGGTAAGAACTCTCAGCCACTCATATAATAAAAAAAATTATTTTTATTTCTCTGCAATCAATACAGTGAATAAGACACATGCACAGTATAATAAAAAGAGGAACTGCTAATAGGTATTTCCTCAACAGCTATTTTTTCAACAGGTAGAATAACTCTCACTGGTTACAATCAAATCCCGGCACTAGCCAGCGAATTTTTGATGGATCTGGAATACTATATGGAGAGTAATTTTTTAATTCTTTCCATTTGACTGTAATCAATGCCACTAGTTGCCAACCTTTTTGCATCTGAAAATCTCTCAAGGATCATGTCCCACCCAGTGATCCAACTCGACACTCTTCCCGTTCACACCTCTGTGCTGTTCCCTCCTGTCTTTTGTTTTAGCAGGTACTGCTGCCACTTCCACTTAATCTCAGCACCAACAGCTCCTCTGCACCCTGCAGCTGTGCCAGCATTGTCACTTAGCCAGGAAGGCAGCTGGCTTGAAATCTCTGCCCCATACACCCCAGCACCCCCAGTTCCTGCCAGCTGATACACAGACAGCTGATGGACAAACTGGATAAACCTAAAACCTATCTGGCAGAGCTTATCAGAGCAGTTTACTCTGTGTAGTGCTTCATCATTAATTTTGTAACATTATCTGGTAACTAAACCAGCAGTCGTAATACAGTGACATGAATAAATCAGAGCACAACCAAAATCTGCTGAAAACAGTACCCAAAATTTAACATTGTATTTAAAAATGACCAATTCTTCAGAACCCCAACTGTGCCCCCAACTCCTTTCCAGAAACAGCTTTAAATTCCTCCAAGGACCCAAGCACATGTTTTGATTGTTGGAATGGGCCTTAGTTTTTCAAGTAACAGAATAGAGACTCGGCAACTATCTCCAAGTCTGCAAAAGAAATTATTGCTGACAATGACTACTGCACCTCACTGGTGATTTGCTAAAAACGTTGACAAAATTTGCTAGTTAAAAAGCTGTGGCATTCATTTTTCAAAGATGGATCTAACACAAATCACCTTAAATGAATGTATTCCAGCAGCAAAACCTCAGCTGCTGCAGGAGAGGAGAGAAGCTACCAAAAGGACAAATAGCATTTCCCAACATTTACCAACTCACAGATCAATTTCCAGTTGTTACCTTCAAGGTGAACTACTGTTCTTCAATATACAATTACAAAGCCGCCAAATTTCAAATTATTTAATTATGTACATAGCAAAATATGTGCCTACATATTCTTAAAAAAACCTGTAACTTCAGCCTAATTGATTAAAGAAGAATGAAGTTATTGAAAAATATTCAAAATATTCCACAAATCCTTTTTGCACAGAAACTGAAATGGTGAGAAACCTACAAAGGGCCGTGAAACTCTTGGAATGAGTCAATTGTTTATTCCAACCAGCTAAGACCACAGTTTAGGAAATCCTCGTCAAGAAAATATTTTAAGTAAATCTCATTAGCCATAGACTGTGTCAGTATCCAGAACAATGTCACAGCTCCCAGGTATTGCGTGATTATATCCCAATAATGAAGATAAACATAACCATCTCTCTCAAGAGCCAGATGAGGTCACCTGAGCAGAATGTCCATGCTCTAACAGGGAACAGGAGAGCTTGCTGGCAGGTTTAGAGCAACAGGTAACACTCACACTCGAGAAACACAAGTCCTTTGCTCCTTGCTTGATCTATCACTGGCCCATGGACCTGTGAAAATGCTCTCCTTCATCTTCACGAGCCCTAACCACAGTAATGCACAAGCTACTCTAGTACCACAGAGCTTGAAGTAAGGACTAAGTTTCATATTGCTCCTGCCAGGAATCCCCAGAAAAAATTATCAGAATGTGTCTTCTGAGTATAATAAAATAGAGATATTGAGAATTCCAGGCATGGTCTTTTCCTATTCAATACAGACAAGTGATAGTATTGCTAACTAAACCACAGCAGCCCTCCAGAGTAAAAAAAATCCAGCTGCTAGATTTGGTCCAAGCCTAATTCTGAAAAGGGACCCCAAGGACTCTAGTCCTCATAAGGTCACCATGTGGTATCAATTGGCCTAAAGTGCCTTTCCAAGCACCTTTTTTTGTCAAAGATTCTTGGTTCCCAATGCTCCACACAGCCTGCACAGCTGGTGCACATTATTCTTCAGCTCATCCAGACTGGGGGCCTGGTTTTAACAAGGTCACAGGATCAGAGGGCACAGCAACTCTCTTCTATCTCATATATTCTAGAGTTTCCTTCCTGTGGAAGTTGAGTGTAAAGGTGAGTTGATGGGATTACTCGCAGATCTCATCCTCCCATCCTTCAGACGAGTTCTCCATTCACAGATTTTCAGTACTGTCCATCAACAAGAGGATCTCTTGGAGAAGTGCAAAGCTCTGCTTTAGGAAAACGTGTATTTCGAGGTGCCAGAGGCAAAGACCACATGTGTCCAATTCATCCTTTGTCCAGTCCCTTGCAGACTCTCCACAGAAGGTGCACCTCACGTGAAACTGGGAAGGCAGTGTGTCCAGCAACAGATCCTCTCCTACCAAGAAGTTCTCACTCTGGACATGGTCAGTTTAAATGAAAAATACAGCCAGACTATCAAGGACATCTCAGGGTATAAGGCCTGGGGACTGTGGAGACTTCAGCAATACAATAGGAGAGGTGCCGGGGTCAGAGCTTAAGAGTGAATCAATGCAGTCCTAAGTCAAGCAGCTGCTTCAGATTAGCATCACCATGGGCATTAATCTTCTTCTAGAGTCCTCCCCTGATTTCTTTTGCATGGGCCCTAAATGACACACTGAAACAACCAGAATGTCTCCATTACGTTCATCATGAAAAAGTGAACCCTATACTTAAGGCAAGAAATCCTTTGCTGTTCTAGCTACTAATGACATTTGTTTAAAAATTAATTGTATTACAAATATAACAAATTGATATTTTCAGTCCAACTCTCAGTACTTTTACTTTCCAAATGCTATTTCCATTATACTCTCACTAGCAAATGTTTACACACCATATCTCAATCCAGAAAGACAACAAAGTAAGAGATTACAAAGAATTTCTCAAACATGGCTTCCATTCTCTCCCAGTGTAGATTTGGCCAAACCTTCTGTACACATTTGGTGTTACTCAGTTTTATTTCTTTTTAATTTTTAAAACATTTTAAAGCTGAGAAAAATTAAGTCATAATATTTATAGGCATTCATAAAATATGCAAATCTACATAAGGAAACAAAATTTAAAATTTAAACTTAGTGTGAAGGCTCTGATGACAATTACATTGAAAGAGTTAATTACAGCCCAAAACAAAGACTTCTGTAAGCTGCAAATTTACAGTTCTTTAGAAATGATGAGACTCACAACTGCAGTAGTGAAAATATTATTGCTTCTGTAAACTCCAAGCTCAAGTAGAAAGTAGATATGTAATCTTCAACTCCCTAAACACTCCAATTTGGCCACTAAAGATGCTGTTTTACATTTCCAAACATTTTCCCCTGTCACTACTTTTTATACTTCAGTTCTCAGGTTGTAAGTATTTGTTACTTGCAAAGCAACTCCTTTTGAACGCAGAATCATGGGAGGCATTTGTTACTAACTGCTAATGCAGCCTGCCAAACAAAAACTCCCTGCTGGTGACATGACCACCTAGTGACCTCTAAAAATGTTTTAACAATGTGAAAAATATCTCCCTCTTGTAGGAAACAGCAATTTTTTAAATTAAATGTACATTGAATGTTCGCTTACATACAGATAAATGGTATTCAGAGTCACCTTCTCTGTTTCCAATTTCAATCTTTTGAAACCCAGCCCAAACCTAAATAAATAAACGTTGATACTAAGAGGAAACTAAGAGCTCAAGAGCCTTGTGATTTCACAAACAGCTTTTTTCCATTTTCTAAAATCTAAACTTCAAGCCAGACATAGAACAGGTAATGAAAAGAAACAAGTTTGGCAGCTCCTATGTGGGTCTAAGCTGAAAATATGTCAGGCAAAAATAAGTGGCTATAATTTGGCAGATTTAAAGTCTTTAAAAGTTTGCAGCTTGCTGGAATGAGGTTTTTTTTTAGTATGTAAAATTTGCAAATTGAAACAGTATAACTGTGTTGAAAAGTGACTGTTACATAATGCCACCATAACCAAGCTTTTAAACATCGCTTTACCACTACCTATCCTCATGCAATAGTATCACAAGGAGAAAAATAAATTAGGATATCTACATATACAATAATGAACCTCTAATGCTAAAATATGGTATATTGCTTTAATATTTGTTGGGGGTGCTTTTTTCCAAGTTACCAGGATATTGACAGCTTTCAAGCAAATCCTTTTTAGAGAATTATATCTCATTCATTAACTTGTTTCTTACTTAGAAGACACTGGATTAAAAAATACTGCTACTAGACAGGCTTTTTAACAAAATATGGGTTTCTGGAATATTAACCTGTAATTACTTCAGATCATTCATAAAGAACAAATTTGCCAATCTTACTCCATCAGCATTTATGATTTTTATCAACAATAATAAACTTGCTGAGGTACAAGTCTTGAATCTCTCTCCTACTCACAACCCTTTGTCCCTCTGATCCCATAGAGTGTACCAGGCTAAAACTGATGCCCCAAGATTGACCAAAGTCACAGCTCCTTCCAGGTCACTGCCACAACTGCACACAACTCCAAGCATGACATATAAATAAAAGAACTTCAGTCCTGTTAAAAAAAACCCCACATTTTCACCTTCTTCCATGTTTAGGCTTTGAATGAAAGGTCAGAAAAGCTGAGATATTAGAGCTGAACAGCTGAAAGGCTGACATCACAAATAATCCAGAGGAACTTTCCATGGCTTTTGAACACATTAAGTCCTTGTTACACCAACACGTTACAGCAATGCACAAGAGCATGCATTTGCTGATGTGTGGCTTTCAAGCATGGCTTTCAACAACTTCATACTCCACTAATTAGCAGCAATACTTATAAAGCAAGGATAATTTCAATGGAGTCAGAAAGGACATTCTATCTAGTACTCTAAGAGATTAGAACTTTTTATCTAGATAAAATTCTAATTCTGCATATAACATAATCAGCAACATGCACAGGTTTTATACACAGCTAGAGTGTGTAGCTACTAACAGCTTTTAGGTGAAGTACTCCTTTAAGGAGTTTTATTCCTAAACCTTACTCATAAGCTTCAGGGTCTGTCAGCTTGATTCTCCCTTTGTTCCAAAGGAAGAAGTGTTATTTACTCTTCTAGAATGGCCAAAAAGTACAAGCATACATTTCAAGTTCTGAGGACCAGAACAGAATGCTCATCATTAGAATGAGACCCAAGGCACTGAATTCTCATCTTTGACCCTGACCAAGTGCTGCTGTTATCTGGGAAGCCTTTCACTGGTTTCCATATGTGTCTGGAAGCGATCTGGAGCAAGGTGTTCTCCACTCAGAAACGCTCCCAGCCAATATTCACTAACAGACATCTGATACAGACAGCAAGATAACTGCACCTCATCTCCTTTAAATTTGATTCAAGACACACTTGTGAAAAAAATCAAAAACTAATTTAAAAAAGAAACATAATCTTTGTATTTCATTACTTTTGTACCAATGCAGAATCTGCTGATTTATGTGAAGTGATGCCCTTTTGATCCTCATACCAGAACATATTCCCAGAGCTAATTCTCACCTGTAATTTCGGTGTGCTTTTGTAGGCAATGTACAGAGGTTTACATCATGTTCTTTGAATCAGATCTCCAGCTGGTACACATTTTGTAAATTCCACTAAAAACACAGGGAATGTCCTAGTTCAGACTTAATGGTCTGGTACATAAACCTTGCACTGAGCCAAACTACCTTACATTAAAATTATAAAGATGTTATGATGATCGTTGGGATTGTATTTATTGATGCAAAATTATAAAAATAAAGCATATTTTAATGCTTTTGCATACTTACTAATATATTTTATGACTTTTTTTTTTCTCTACGTTGTTTCTTCATAGGTTTCATAACAAACTGGGGCAAGACATGTCTCAAATTCCATCTCCAAATAACAGATTACTCACTCTCTGGTTAATACATTATATGGTTTTATTCAGCCTGCTACGACTACTGCACAGGAAGAGCTACTCAAAGTTTTCTTTCTTCTTTTTTTTTTCACGACAGTGGGAGACATGCCAGCTGGGACATTTTAAGTCTCTTTCATTAAAAAAAGGTTAAGGTCAAAATAAGTATGATAAACATGGTAGTTCATCTTCTCAAAACTCAAGATGAAAGACTAAACAGAAGAGAATAACTGTAAAACCTTTTTTTTTTTTCTTAGAACATAATTAGAAGCAAAAAATACTTGGGGAAAAATCATTTTTGCTATAAACTTTGGTTTTTAAATGTACTCAGTAGTTAATTTAACAACTATACAAGTCTTACGTTTATTATATGTTTTCAATTATCTAGATGACTGACACATTCAAGTTTTATGGAGGATTATGAAGAGTAATGCACTTAAAGAGAAAAGAAATACATTTTCCCATGGTAAAAGGAAAAAATTAAAAGAGAATCCACATTGTGTTATGGTTAAATTTGTTGTCCATCGTCTAAAAATTTCTAAATTCTATGTCCTCAAGATTCTTGCAAGTAAGACTACAGTAAAACACAGTAAATCCATATACTTTGGTTTCCCATACTAAAATACTTTGTTGCAAGAATACTAAAATATGTTTTCACTCACTTTCTCAAAGAAAAAAACCAGCACAAAGGTTATCAGATGAATGGGGACAATAGATTAACTTCCAAAGAACTATATTCTGTTTCTTGTAAAAGAAAAGTAAATTTATAGCACACCAAGCTTTTATTCCCAAGTGAATATAATAACTGGAATGCGAAAGTCTAAAACTGGCAACAAGTAAAGCTGGTCAAAGTATAAGTAATGAAACTTGAAACGAGGCAAAGAGATTTGAGAGGTTAAAGGGAGATAGGGTGGAAAGCTCACAAGGCAGACCTGTTCTCCCTCAAAACCATAAGAAAAATCTTCAGTACAGCAAAAGCAGCATGGGTTGCATAAATTTGAACAGACAGAGCCCTTTGGACTGTGGTGTTATTTAAAGTGGAAGGATCTTTTGGGGGTGCCAGTGACCCGCAGAGCACTACAGAGGGGCAGCTTTCTGCCCAGCCTTAAGGGTTAAAATGAGAGGGGAAATATCAAATAGACCATATTAAAATATCTTTAGCTCAAGGACTGGCACAGTGAATTACCCATGGAAAGATAGGGAGGAAAAAAGGCTCAGCAAGCTATTTTCCAAAAGTACACTGCCACAGAACTCCTCAGTTAATCCAAGAACATAGATTTTTTTTTGGTATTCCTTTAATCATTAAAAAAAAAATTGAAATCACAGAAGCTTTAACAGATCTAATGATTATTCTTAATGGATAACACAAGTCATGTGGCATCAGTGGGTACAATGTCCCAAAAAAGCTGACATGCAGTTTATTTATTACCATGCTAGGTGGTAGTTACAGAGAACAGGCAGCTCACAATGGTGCCAGGTCAACAACCACTATCACAACTGTTCTGATTTCAATACCATATACCCTGGGATGGCGGGCACTGCAGATGGTGCAAAGTTGGGTAAGAATTTACCCTAAAGTGCCCTCTTGGGCTAATGACTGTGACGTGCTCAACACAAGGCGACTCCAGGGCTGATGCAACGGGATATCTGAGCTAATGCAGAAGGCAGCAATCCATTTAGCAAATCATGTATTTTAGACAAAGATCTTTACACCAACACTCTGTGACCTTCACTGGCTGTCTGCCAACAGCTGGGTGAAACTGATCAAAACTGTGGTTTTGATCCACAAAGTCTTAAATGGCTCGGCACCTGCTCCCTTGAAAGATTCCCTCTTTCCCTTCCTTTGTGCTGGACAGCTTAAGAGACCCGGTGTGAGAGCATTCCCAATGGAAGTGTGAGTGTATGGAGGCAGCTGGGAAGGAAGAAGAACAGGGATGAAGCAAGGAGAGAAAACACTGCACATCTTGATGTGAACCAGTCCACAAGGTTCTGCTGTAAGGACCATCACTTCACCTGAGTGCCTGAAGAGGGTATGATTTCCTGTTCATGACTACTCAATGAACACACTAACTACTGGCAAAAATTCAGCCTTTGACTTCATGAATGGTGAAGTTGTTCTGAGGTTTTCTTTATTCCTTGACTTCACTGATGGAGTTTCCTTAAAGAGTGATAAAAAAGTTCTTTGAGTGGTACATAATTTTTTTTTAAGCCATCATTACACACCTAAATAACAAAAAAAATAACATCCAGGCCTTATATTTTCACATGATGCCTTAAATCCATAGTAAAAGTCAAGTGTATGTTATTAAAAATCCATATTTTTATCAGTGCTTAAAGTACACCTTACTCCCAGTCAATTAAAGTCTCTGCATTCAGTGGTGCTGCCCTGAATTTACTGCTTTAAGGTTGAAGCACTGCACTTAGTGTAAAGACAGACATTCAGATATAAAATAAATTACATAGCAACAATTTCCAGAGAAATGCCATGCTCACAACAGCAATAAAAAAGACTTAAAGATTTTGTAACTGAATGTTTGGAATGGTCAATGAATAGAGCACTGATTTTATGACTGTTTGAAAGACACACAACACGTAATGCATTTGCACACTTGGCATCCAGCCCTTCCTTTAGCATAGCAGTTAAAAGGTACTGAATCTGAATAAGGAAAAGTGGCCATAAAGTCTAGTTGTTATTCAATACATTATTGTACTATTTTCACATATCTCCTCGAGGAAATGAGAGCAGAAACCTGCTGCACCATCAGTACACAGCTCAGTAATGAGACTACTGTATTCAACCAGTGGCTAAAGCCTGGGAGATGTCCCTCAGGATACCCCTACTAAATACTCCTCTGTGATTTAATCTAGTTAGCCACAGGGTGTCAACACTGGTCCACACAGAGGCAGGCTCACTAAATTTGTATTTGCCAGTTTAAAAATAAATCTTAAATAAAACAATCTAGAAATAACAGTTTGAACAATTTGACACGTACAATAAACATATGGAATGACTTACAAGGGAAGGAGACTGAAGCACAGAGCAAAAGTGAGTTCAGGAGACACCCCGTCCTGTTACTTAAGCAAGCAGTGAAAAGGAAAAAAAATCATTTGCTTAGAGCCAATGGGACCAGGTACATGTCTCAAGCAAACAGGGTTTAGATTAACAGGGAAAAAGGAAGATTTGGATCAATGGAAAAGAGCACCTGGCATCTCCTCCATCCATTTATACTGCTGTTCTCTAGATTCTTTCATCAATGACATCAAGAACCCAATTTTCTTCTCCTCAAAGCTGATCGTGCTATTAAAATTGTAATTGCACAGCATGTGTACAGCTAATTAATCTTCAAGGCAAAATCGTGCAAAATAAAAGTTTCATCATAGTGATCTCATGCATGTAAGACGGCAGCACCCGCTTTACCCGTACCCGTTATCGAGCAAAACATCTACATGGAGCCAAATGCACTAAAAAGAGCTGGTTACCTCCAAAGCTTATTAAATCTTCAAGTTTGCTTTATATACAGCACCTTTTATACAAAGCTATCGATTCTGTGCTACGAGTTAATCGTGTATAATGCAACAACAAAGTATATATTTGAATATTCTACTCTAATAATAGAACACAACCATGATAAAGCAAAAGCGCACTAGATAAAGTCCAATCTTTATTACAAAAGTTAGACTAACAACTGTTCTACTTCAAATGAGCATTTTAAAATTAATAATTCAAACACAAAGAAATTAAACATCATACAACTGCAACAGGATGAAGAGGCCCATCTAAAACATGGGAATTATAAAAATTACTTTGCCCTGATCTCTGCTCAGGGGTTTGTCACCACTATCAAAGCTGCCAAAATAATTTTCCTGTCCAGAATTCCAATCTCTACCCAGAATTTCCATCACTTCCCTATTCTAGAATTTCTGGATGATTACTCCCTTGTACAATATATTTGAAATACACTGATTAAATACGGCTTTCTCTTCACCCCAAATGTGAAGTCCCCCCCACGCCCGTAGTTAAACAACCAACCAGAATTTTTCATACAGTGCCACTGAGTACTAGCAGAAGAAATTTTTCAAATTACTGAAGACAGTTTATAATGAAAGTGAGAAACACTATAAAAGAGATACATACATATACACAAGTCTCAACAAACAAGTGACTCTGACAGTTCATTGAGTCAAGGGTGTGGAAAGATGCAGGCAAAAACCTGCACTCACCAGTAGGGATTATAATCCAAGTCTACAGAATCCCTTTGAGATTTTTTTTCTTGACTACTAGGGTCAAGTCTTGAAAGCCACAGAGTGGTCTGCTCCTGTTCACTAAAGCACTCAAACATATGCTTTCCCACAGGCAAATCAGATGTGGATTCAGTAGGACTACCCACATGCTTGAGCTGAGTTAAGTGCCTAAGCGCTTTGCTGGTCAGGAAAAGCAAGATTCCTACTTGTAAGATCCTCCCTTAAATCCCATCCATTTGTGGTTGTAGGAGTTGGTAAAGGGTCACAAATGTTCTGCAGCATTCTTCATGTTCCCCAGAATCTTATTTAATCTTCAGATAAGAGCAACTATCAGCTGACTGAGCATTCAGATATCTCTATTCTGTTCCCTGACTAAAAAGTATATCTCAAAAAAAAAAAAAAAAAAAAATTAAAAAACTTTTGAAAAAA
>VZRR01007514.1:481873-513937 GCA_013398015.1 Oreocharis arfaki
AGACTCTTGAACAAAGCTGTCCTTTTTAAAAGCTTAGCACTCAAAAAATGGAATCATGCAGCAGGTTAAGCAAAGGATACCTTCGAAAATTAAAATCCTCTGTTATCCTTCAATTTCCAGTGGCAAACCTCAACACCGGCAGGCAGACATGGCACTTTTGCCTTTTCCATAGTGGATGTTAATTCAGACCCATATGAGAGTCAATCACTCGTCTGTGCTGATCACAGGAGACAGGCTCACTATCACTTTCAAAAATGTGGGCTGACAGTAAGAGAAATATCGCTCCAAACTAAAATCATGGTGATAATGATTTGCAAGAGGTGATGAACACATGCACAGAACACTGATGATGCCTGACTGCTCTAAAAGGCAATACACATAAAGAAAACCAATTTTATACTAAAACTAAATGATATCTTTTCATGTTGTGGCCAAAAGTTGAGTCCAAGGAGTCTGGGATTTATTGGTACCTTAGATCAGTTATACTGCACTACTCCTCACCTGGCCTTCACTTTATGTCCTTCTTTAAAGCACAATATAAATCTATACTCCTAGCAACTGTAGAAACTTCTTTAGGCTACAGTAATTCACTTTATTTTGATAGTTTTTAAGTCTAAAAAGCCTTTACACTAAGACCGTTAATTCTAGACTGGAATAACACAGCTGATTATTTGAAAGTGTCATCTTTCCACTCTTCTTCAGTAACTGTATTTTATGCAAAACCTTCCTGCAAGAACGATCACCCAGTCCATGTGTCAGAGATCAGTATTTCTCTGCAGAGAGAGAGAATTTATAGAGAAGCAGTGAATCAATTTTAAGATCTTCTGCTAACAGACAGTGCTCTGCATGACCTTGCTCTTTGCTCTATCATGTTTACATTTTCTACTACAGTATGTCTCTAATCCCCAAAGTGTCCCTAAGGGAACTTTACTGTTTTTTAAGTCATGCTCGACTGCTGAACTTTGCAAAACACAGACAGGGAACAAAAAAAAAACCAAAAACTGTGTGAACTCACAAAAAACTTGTTTTCTATCTTAATTTTCTCCCGATTAAATATTAGAGGGTGGTTGTTTCTTAATTTAAAAGATCTAGAATTATGATAGTCGTTCATTCCGTATTTTCCTCTCAGGAAAAATTACTTTCAAAAATTCAGTGTCTTGTTATTATTTATTTAAAATTTCCTCGCTACTGTGCTAAGTAATAAAGAACTGTGGCATAGAATTTGAAAAATAATTTTAATGTGCAGTAGTAAGATCAAATATTTAGCTGCAGCTCACAGCTTCTGGGACACAAATTTGACTAACTGGCCCGTAAGTACTCTGAATTTCAATAAACTGAGCCAAGCTGTCTGTGGGACAGACCACTCTCATTAACATGTGTATCTTGAAATGATCCCGTGTGAACTAACACTTAAGGCAGTTTCATTATTAATATCTTAACACGCCACAAGGAAATTTTGTACTGATACCAGTGAAGATTTTAAAAATTAATACACTCTCTCTCCATGCTGCAATCATAACAATACCTCCACAAAAGGATGCATAACATCTCTCATCTCAAATATTGCTGCCTAAGTGAATGGTATTTGAAGAATTTGACATTATATAAGTGATATAGTTTTATACTTCTATGTTCTTATATCCTTGCCAACATATGCAAAAGAAATCTAGGCTACCAAGGAAACAATTATTGTCAACAGGTAATGCATTAGGCACACTTGAAGGTAGATGACGAAAACAGGAAGATAAGTCAGCACCTCTTGCTGTGCAGACATGGAATGCTGGAGTGGAGGTAATGAATCTTTGTTAACTGCTAGCAGGGCAGGGCTTTCAGAGAAAGATGAACTGTTAATATAACATGCACAATATAAAAGAGAGCTGCTATGTGCTTGTGGACACAACAACTGAAAATTGTCATCTTTGATCTCCTTACCTGCTCACAGCACTCTTAGCAACCTCTGCAGAACATAGCTTCACACTTTCATGTCTAGTACTGACTAGTCCAGAACTAACATGCCCAGTACTAACAGCCCAGTACAGTTAGAGGACCAGGCATGAGATAATAAGGTGCCCCTTGCCTCTGTCCTAGGTTCTACAAATCACTTGGGTAAAGTTACCGACAGGAAAAATGGGAAAAAGTACTTGAAATTTGTTTTAGGAAATAAATTGTGTTTAAACATTTACACATACAGACAGAAACTCAACAGAATTTCTGAAAAACATACCCTGGTAAATAGTAACCAATCTGTGGCACACAGAACGTGTTGCTAATTACATCTCAACTCTTCACCATCAGGGGTGCTAGAGACTCATGTGCTTTCAACACAGTGATACACCTTGTTTGCACATTTTCTACCAAACATTCCTGAGAGTTTGAGTAATGAAGACACTCCTGCTCCAGAGGAAAGAAAAGAAAGCTACCTGCATTCATGAAGCTCTCTTTTATAGTGATAGATCTGTAGGAACTTGCTTATGACAGGTGACCCAAGGTATGAATCCCAGAACCAGTGCTGATAATACTTGTAGACCATGAAAAGATGAAAAAGATTTGAAGTCATGAAAAAGATTTGAAAGTCTTGAAAAAGATTTCCATCACTGACTCTGTCCTTTTAGAAAATACTAAAGATCTCTTTCTAAATTTTGTAGATATATATACACAATTATTCAAATCTGCTTGTCTCTTTCTATATCAATTCTAATCTACCAAATAAGAATCACATCAGGAACATCACACGAACTACCTACACTGAGGTTGTTATGACACTTAGATTTTAAAATACCTGGGTGATATATGTATACAAAATAGAGATATTATGCCACCTAATAGATATTTTTTGTTAAGGAAACACACCTTTATTCCTCCTCCTAAATTCAAAATATCCTGGGTAAAAATTTCCTCAAGGAGACTGAGTAATTTACACAGCAACTTTCTCATGCTTATATGTGGTTCTGCAACTGAGACAGCTTCACCCATCAGAAGTCAGTGTCAGCCCTCATACAGCAAAACCAGAAATACTAGACCTTAGCACTAAACATTATGCAGCTGCAAAAACTTCATCTTACTTGTAGAACTTGGGAAATCTGGCTTTCACAAACCCCAGTACAGAAGGACTGATTGCAATGTAAGGCATTCAGATTTCAAGGGATGCAAAAATATCCAAACTGCAAGTTCACCTCTGTTTGCAATTCTAGCTTAAGTGTTTTGTTTTTTACAACATCTGGAATGATCAATGGCATGTTATGGTAACTTTTGCCAAAAGGCACGTAAAATCAGCATCCATACACACAGATACACAACATCTGACCGTATTCTGATACAAGAGAAGGTGATGGCTTTGGGAGTTACAGTTGAGGAATGGGTGTTTTTATAAGCGATAAATGAATCCCTAGTGCCATTCTACTGATCTACCAGAAAAAAAACCAGGGATTAATCTGGCCCAGGACACCAACTGTAATAGTAAAATTATTTTGTGGCTGCTTTTCTATGTAGATTTATTATCCCTTACTGTGCAGACATATATTGTCAATAAATAATGTCCATGTTCACCTAGGAAAACGCCTTTCCTCTTAAAAAACTATATATGGTAAGTCTGTGTTTGAGCAGTTTCAATTTTTACAACATCATCTTCAACAGAGATTTCAAAGCTTCCTCTACTAGCTCCATGAAGTAACTCTGAATTTTGTTTATCTTCTCGGAGACATATTAAACATAATTTTCTGTATTAATAATGAAGCTAACAGCTCTCATTTGGGAACATTCAGAAGCTTTGATTCTGCCAGTGGTTACAAATGTAAATGACAAAATTCAGGGGAAGTATTTGCATTCTAAAAAGCAAGTAATACTTAAACATTGGTGGGGAGGATTGTAGTTTGGTTCCATTAAAATTTCTAAAAACCCAAACAGTATTTACTTACAAATACTTCTAAAGCACTTTCTTCCCTCATTTCTTTTTTTAGAGGAATGCAACACAAATGGAGAATAGAAAAATTAACACATCTATACTCAGGAGTGCATTAACATAATTTTTTCTGTTTCTACATGAATACATACACTATAACTTGAGGGGTTTTTTAGTGGAGAAACAGCAGTTCAAAGTTCATTTTGTATATTAAAAAAAAAAAAGACAAAATATTGGACAAAATCCTGAAATCATAAAAGCCATGGTTTTAATATCAGGTAGGGAAGACTTTCTACTTTCAACACTTCAGTTTTATTTTAATCACAGAATTTTTTTCCCAGGGATCAAAAAATTTGGAAAAAGTGCAATAGTGAATCTATACTGGAATGTCATAATTTCATCAAACAAACTCTCTCAAGGGGGACGTTATTTTCACTGCAGTTTGTCTAGTTTTCTTTTTCGGTCATCAATATATAATCAGTACACAATCATATAATCATAATATAATATATCCTTTTTCAGAAAGGATATACTGTCCAGCTCCCAAGGAAAGTATAATCATATTACATTGCCCGGAACATCACCCTCAGCTTGATCTTGAAATCACTGCATAGGAAGATAAATGATATTTCCATTGCAAAGTCTCCACAAATAGTTCAGTGTTTCAATAGAGTATTCTCCAGATACGCTTTTTCCTCAGCCTTTCAAAAGCTACAATGTCAGGCAATATGATAAACACAGTAATGTAAAGGTGAAATGGGCTTTGTAAACCAAGCCCCACAGGTAATGCAGTTGAAAAATTAGGCAAAGGCAAGAATGGCAGTGAGGTCTATCTTGCTTCACATGAGGTTTGCTGGCTCAAAGGGCTTGCGTGCAGCCCTGACACAGCACAAATTAAACAACTCCGAAGTATGAGGAGGCCAGCTCCATTGGCTCAGAGCTGCATCCCAGCTAACAAGACCTGACAAGGTTAATTGCTTCAGATAGCGATGTATTCCTGCAGTTTCTAGAATTCCTAGAATTCAAACTTGAATTGCTCTACAGAACAGGAAGATCATCCTCAGTTAAGAAGTGTTTCTGACACTGCATTCCTGCTAACCCTTCTAACAGCTTTCCATGAAAATTGAGTCAGCATTTGTAAAAGTCACTCACATCTGTCTTCTACACCAGAACGCATACACCAAAGTTTCTCGGAAGAACACTGGTCTGAATTACTCACTATTATGCCAACCACCTCAATAAAAAAAACCCCACCCTACAGAAACACCTACTTACAAGCTCTTTTTGTTGCTCATTTCCACATCAACAACATTTCAACCCCATAGCAGAAGGCCTGTTCAGTACAGAAGGAAATTTATTCTGCAGAATAAAACATTTTATGATATTTACTTCATAGCCTTCAATTGACGTCGGATGGATGGCCCCAAAAGGCACAGCAGTTTTCAGGTTCTGTCTTTTGATACCCATGGACTTAATAGAAAGGAACCAGGTGGACAAACACACCTCCAGTCCTCTCCCACAATTCCATTCTCACAGCTCTGCATTCAGAGCTGCTCATCTGTGGTGGAGAACAGGAAAGCAGCCAAATTCTCAAATACACCAAACAGCCAAAAGCATGCCCACAGTAGCACCCTAAGAACAGCTTCCCCACAGAGACTCTCACCAGGGCTTTTCACCAGCACTTCTGGAGGTGCAGAGCATGTCAGAAAAGCAGGACCAAAGCAAGACAACGCCAGTTTCCCAATTTCCCCTATGAACTCCACTGAATTGAAAGCTGACTTTGGACAGATTGCTTCCTCGTTTTGGACTTGTTTCTGGAATTTTCTTTCTTTTTGTTTATTCCCCTATCAACTTTGACAAAATGGCAAGGATTGCCCTGTCACCTCAGTTAAAACTTTAACAAACCGTGAGGATTATATTTCCTCCGCTAAAAGTCCCATTTTTTTCTATTTAATCTTCTTATATACATCTCAAAGAAAGCAATGATTGGCTTCAGCTCTGCTCTGAAACAGGAGGCGTCCATAACAACAGCAGTTTGCCCTCAAATTCGTTTAGAAACCATGAAGTAAAAGAAAGGTAAATGCGGAAAAGCTAAAAGACAGAAATAATGCAGAAGTCAAAGTATTTCTAGACACAGTAGTTTAGCTTTAATCTTTCTCTAACAAAAAAGATCAAACTGTTGAAACTTTTTTCTTCCTAAAACATACGTATTCTTACAATTTCTAATATCAAATAAGTACAACTTCATCTGCATAATATCATTATATATATATAATACATATATATAATATCTAAAATTGAAAGCACTCCATATGCTCACATAGTTGTTCGCTGACCTTTCTTAGTAGCAGAAACAGAAACTGAGGTGTAAAATAGGATGGCAATCATCTGTACACTCTGTAGAATGATTTTTTGCACTGGACACAATAGTTGTGTGTCAGCAGGATAGGAGATTTTTAAATTTTTTTTTTATTCATTTATTTTATTCCGGTTTTTCATGTTTTGGACTTGCCAAGTAAAATATAATAAAAGCATTATAGACAACTTCTTTATTTTCTGCTTCTTACCATTTATTAAGGCTTCTACACCAGTTAAGGGGCGACAAGACACCAGAAAAACACAGGGATGTGTTATTTTTTTATGCAACAACCACTACTATTAGCACTTATAGTGCTGTACTTTCTCTCAAGACCCTCACCCACGATTGTGTATCTTATGTATCCATGCACATGGAAGACATAAAATATATGTCAAACAAAATAAAGCAAGTTATTAAGTCAAAATAGACCCTAAATCTTAGTGGAAGTCAACAGATAAACATACTATAGGTCTAGCATAGCCTAAGTACACAATGCATAATTCAGAGCTGAACTAAGTTTATAACTTATTGCAATATTTCTTACTCAGAGAGAGGTCTGGTGGATTAAAGCATTGTTCAGTCACTAATTCAGCAAAACTCACGAGAAACTTCCTCCTTTTTTTTTAAGCCTCTACAGCGCTCTCTCTCCCATGATAGGCATGCCTGGGAAGAAAAAAATCTGGTCTGAATCTGTGTATAATTAAACACAGAAATTTATTGCTAAATTACTTGTACCCTGCTCTCACTGCCACATTCATATGTATATGGCTTTATGTCATTCCATTGCAATTGTCAGCAAAGGCTTTTCCCCTTATCATTGGCTTTCCCAGACATCCATCCTTCTGGACACTGCCAGCTGAAATATAAACATCCTTATAAAAAAAGGACACGTTCTTCTGCAGAGGGCACAATATAAATCCATCATGCAGACTGTAAGGAGGCTACCAAGGTGTTAGGAGCCTATGAAGTAACAGCAGGGTGTGGGAATCAAGTCAGAGGGAGAAGGGCAGTTGGGGTGGAGATAGAAGACTGCAATGTCTACTTTACACCCATCTCCCAACTCTAAGCCAGGCGCTATGACTCCTGAGCAGCTCAAATTCCTGCTGTCCAGCCAACATTCAGGGTTCAGCTCAGTTCAGGTACTTGCACCACAAATGCTCTCTCTGAGGGATGAAGGATTTGGCATCGGTTGTGGCAATGTCTCAATTCTCACATGTCACATATTTAAAAGGAAATCAAATGACACTATTTTTAAATCATTACAGTAGGATCACACGAGAAACAGTGACCTCACGTATGGTTCTCTATTGGCGACCAAGAGTTGAGACCCTGCAGAGAAACAACTTCCACAAACACCTGGTAAAACACCACTGCATCATTCCAGAGCACTGATGGAAAAAGATGATTATTACAAAGCATCCCTGAGGTGAAAAAACTGGTTTAACGTCATTTTACATTAAAATAAACAGTTATATAGAAACAGCGCTGCTCTTTAGTACTGACTCCTAATTGTTTTCCAGCCTCTCAGTACTAACCTTTTTTCCTCTCCAGTATTTCCTCCCTGGTTCAGCTACATCATTGAGATTTCCATTTTCCATACAAATCACCAAGAACTTACTCATCCTAATGTTTTTCTTCTCCTCTCATTTTCTAACATTCTAAAATCATGGAATTATCAAAGAGCCACAGAACGGTTTGGGTTGGAAGAAACCTTAAAGATCATCTTGCTTCAACCCTGCCATGGGCAGGAACACTTTCCACTAGCTACCTTTTTCCCAACATTTACTCCACTTCCTAAAAAAACTTAAATATCTTTAGTCACAAAACTTACAAAATTTCATTAAGTAAACTTTGTTACACAATTCTTGCCTCCTCAATTAACTATTGTGTGGCAGTACTACTTCAGTTGTTCCAGCCATTCAAATTGAACAGCACTAGAATTTCAATCTAGTCATGAAATGCTTTGCATGTTTCCATATTTCTTGCAGCCTACTTTCCAGACTGCTGCCCATGAGCACAAAGTCAAGCACAGTTGTTTAGGATGATAAACACATGCTGTAAAGTACCTTTTATAAACTAAATTACAGGATTTATAAAAGAAATACATATTTTCATGGGTTTTTCTATTTTTAACATCGAGACATAGGGAGTAGTTTCTGATCAAACATCTCAAAAAGGAAGCCTCTTATTCATGTACTCTTAAAATTGATATTCCATTATAAATTTCAGTTACAAGAATTGAAATTGAAAGAACAGAAATACTAGTCTTCCTTTTCTTTAGTGTCAAATTTCTTAATAAAAATTCCACGTTCAAAGAAAACAACAACAAAAAAAAAGATGAATAAATGCATCACTCACAAGGCAAACCCAGGATATGACAAATTACAAGACAATACTTAATTTCATGCCAGTGCCCAAATGGCATATTTTCAGTGACAGGCTTGTCATCATTATTAAGAACTTCCCCTGTCCCCCAGTGATGAAGAAACACATTACAGACAAACACATTAATCTTTCCACACAGTACAATGTAAAACCTTAATTACAACCTCATGCTTCCCCCCACAAACACACAACATACCACAGACCCAAACCATACATATGTCAACCCTGAATATCTGTTGATGTTCTTAAGATTGCAGCTAAGGCTTTGTGTTGAACTGTGAGGGAGATCACTATTATTGAACACAGTATGCTTTTTTCCTCACTTAAAAGTTCAGAAAAGAACCCAGGAAACCCAGTCTGCCCACATGAATTTGGGGTTGCAGGGTTGTGCACATATAGAGGCTCCTAAAACAGAGAGGTTTCCAGCAATAGGACTAAATTCTCTTTTTAAGTCAAAGGCAGGACTCAACACAAAAGTGCAGTTCAGCGACAAAACCACAAAATCATGAAAGCAACACACTCAAATGCCATTTGTGTGCTGACCAGAGGCAATACTTTGTATCAGAAACTGAACTCAGCACCTCAGTATTCCTGCTTTCCCAAGATCTTAGAGCAGTAGAAAGAAGCTTGGACAAAAACTGACTGCAACTCAATCCAAAGAAAACAAAACAATTTTTTTTTTCCACCAAAGTATAAAAAAAAAATAGAGTAACTGAAGGATTAAAGTTAAATGTTTAATTTTTTTTTTTTTTCTTTAAATCCACTGGTACAAGGATTGGAATCCAGGTATCCCATAAACACTGAGTGATATTTCTTTTCTCTTTCAATAATTGCAATGGCTGTATCAGGAGAGACTGACTGCCAGCCACCAGGTTACACCATTTTCCAGGCAGATGAAGCACGCGGATTCAACCACAACCTATCAATTAAAATTAAGTCAGTACCCATCTTTGACAACCTAAGCATTACCCTTCTTTCTGCTACCATGACTGAATGAGTGAAACAAAAAAATTCTTGCTTGTTTTGAGAAGAAAGAAACCCCCTCCTCCCATCACTGGACAAACTGCAAAACAATCCCCTAGTTATAAATATGAACGCTTATTTGATTAGTAAAATTTGGTCACACACCGGCACTTTTACCAAAACAATTTTTATTCCTGCCTGCTGCTGAATTTGCTTGCACTTTACAATTCATTTTCCATTACAGCAAGCTTGTATTAGCTTTCTGCTGCTGAAAAATTGCAGGTCATCACTCCATTTGACCTCCATCCTATATTATTGCAATGCTACGATTAAGGATTACCCTTGAGATCACTAAGACATGTCAGTCAGTGTACTTCAACAGTGGAAGCAAAGATTCCCATGGTTTTGTTCACAAAAGTACAACTTAATAAATTAGACAATGGGCAAGGATTGGATAAAAAAATTTGTCTGCACAATGTTCAATAGATGCAACAGGATATGCCTTTCACATACAAAATTGTAACAGAACTCAGGGCATTACTTTATTCCCACTTGAGTGGGACCCATGCAGCTTGACTTTTTTCTGCCTATCATATGTGTTCCTAATGTGACTACAAGGTACACTGCAAACACTAAAGTTTCTCAAGTCAGACAGAGAATATCAGAACAAAAAAATGTTGATTTCTCAACTACCAAACACAGGTAAACACAGACTTCTCCACTAGCTTACACAGGTTTTAAAGAACAGATGTAGATCATGCTACAGCAAAACTTACTACTTCTGTTTTATGGAGACACGGCTATGAAAGGCAAAATACAGATCTTTATTTACTTTTCTGAAGTATTTTAAAATATTATAAGGGCACAGTAAAAAACCTGCTGGCTGCTGTGCTATGCTGAGATTTCATGGTTCATTGAAACTTTCCAGGTAATAAATTCATTTCTTAGAAGAAATATATTCCCACAAAGCAATTCCAAGGCTTTATTGAGTAACTGCAAAGTAGAGACCTGTGTCTGTGACACGCTCAGGACTGTGACTGTGCCCTTCAGCAAAACCATGTCCTGCAGGACTCCTTCAGCAGATCAGCCTCTATGAGAGGCGACTGTGCTATCAGGTTCTGGTCATTTTTACAGGGTCTCAGTAAGGCAGAGATCAAAAGAAATGTCTCTGTTTCTCTGTAGATTTACATCAGTTCAACTGCCAATATTTCTTAATTCGCAATGAAACTGTGCAGGGCACCCTTCATAAATATTTATCCAAAATGTTAGACAACTGAATTTTAGTAGTGTGCCATGCTATAAAGTAACTGAAAGACTATTTGTTCTTCCAGGGAACAGATGTCAAGGTAGCCAACTTCCTCTTCATGTAGCAAATCTACAGGCATATCACTTCCTTTTTTTTTTAAGTAACTCATTACTTAGCTGAACAGTGATTATTTAGACTACTAAATGTGCTGGAATTCAGATTGTGAGGTAGACCCACTATTTGTATTGTTATAGGATAGACCTCAGACTCTTCTTGAACATGAAAATTATATGTAATGAGTAATTTCCTGAATGGAAGATTGCTTTATAGAGCTATTTATCCATTATAGTAAGTTATTTTTAGTGATTATCTCAATGGAAAT
Source organism: Oreocharis arfaki (assembly GCA_013398015.1). Classification (NCBI taxonomy): domain Eukaryota; kingdom Metazoa; phylum Chordata; class Aves; order Passeriformes; family Paramythiidae; genus Oreocharis; species Oreocharis arfaki. The sequence continues at coordinate 493,107 of VZRR01007514.1, forward strand.
AAAATTCCAAAAGAAACAGGAACCATGCATATTCTACAACAGTTTATTTCCTTAAATATTATGTAAGCATCATGCATTCAATAAAACCTATATTATCATCATCTACTTTGTGTCACATGAAATATCTAATCTTTAGTTCTCAGTTTATACTAAGCTCAAAGGTGAGTAATTCCACATCAGGAAAAATGTCACTAATAGACTCTGTGGACGTGTAAATGGTATTAAAAAGGTCAAAGAGACCAAAGTCTGGCTTTCATGAGGTCTCACAGCTACACGGCGTTTGTCTTTGTTGTTGGTGGCAGTTAAGGCATGTCTGGCTTATTTGATCCCCCAGATTAATACAAAGAAGATATCTGAACTGTGAAAAAAAAAAACACAACAGGAAGCTTAAATGCAGCCATATGGACCATCTGATTCTTTCAACCCCTGAACAGATGAGGGTTGAAATAACTTCCTTTGCTTATTAGCTAATTAAATCATCCTAACAGTGTATAAAATGGCTATAATAAAAGTGAGTTTAACCATAACCTCCAGCTATGTTCCATTAAGTCTCACATTCTAGTTCATCTAACTGTACAATGTACACCATACTGCTAACTGAGGTATAAATATATATTTTCTCAGCTTAAAGAAAACCCCTATTTTAAAACTAACGCAGTTCACAAGAAGACAAGAAATTTAAAAATCATTTTTAAATATCCATTGATACATATTTAAGATTTTTATCAAGATTAAACAACTACATTTACATGGCATTAATTAAAAGTCACTTATGCTTCAGCTCTTATTGAACTTTCTAGTTTACATTACAGTATCTATTGTACCTAAAAATGTTTGGTGGGGGTTTTTTAATGTTTTCTTAACACAAGGAAAACTGTGGAATCAGCCATAGCAGAACTGAAATTTCTTTTAAAATAAAACATTGTGATTGAATGTTGTGCATTACATGCATGAAAATACATTAACTCTTCTTGCTTTTCTAGTGTGGAGTCTACTGCCCTTTTTATGACACACCATTAAACGACTACATAGAAAAGGTATCAGTGTTTCTAGTGCCTACATATCACCAGGAATCTTCCTTCTTCAGTTCTTCCTTTCCCAAGTTCTGACAAATTTTAATTAATGCAGCTGGAAGGACTCTACAAAATTTATTCTCAGAACTAGAGCAAAGCCTATGACTTTCCTGAATGACTGAAAGCTCCTTTCTATTGTGTTATCTCCAAATGACATGGAGATAATACACCTTTCAAGGTGTATTAATTTCTCCCAGATAGGAATAGCTAAAGTACTTTTCCACAACATATGACTTCCATTAGAAGTTGTGATGAATGACCCCCTCTCAACAGCCCAAGGGAAAGCTCATCTGTGCATACTGAAGTAACAAGACTACAATGAAATTTTTCCACACATTTCACCATACATTATCAATTGACATGCACTGTAATTTTGCTAGAGATAGCCAGGGATACCATCCTGCCTGAAAATGTAATTTCTAAACTGCAGTTTTCAAGGATCCTAATTATTCTATTGATGCTTTGAAACCCCTCTTCCTTAAAATCTGGATGGCTTACGATTCACATGATAATGCTGCCCAGAGTGGCTAGTGGCCTGTGAACCAACATTCATTTGAAAGAAGAAAATTTTCCTTGCTATTGAATATAAAAGTTACATAATTTTATCTCAGCTACATAGACTGATATTCACTGAGGCATGCAGAATCAATTCAAAGCACCCTGGCTCATTGAGGCTTGCACTAACTTGCAGTGACAAAGCTGCCAGTAGGAAACTAGAGGGAGGTGCTTCCATATTTATTGCATGTCAGTAAGTTAGGAGAATGTGGATGGAGCAAGGAGGTGCTATTTGAAAAAACATGAGTATTTTGTGATGATGCCAAAGAAAATAAGAAAGACAGTGGGTTACAGTAAATGGGGAAGTCATATCCTGTGCATCTGGGAAGACTACTCTGGCTCAAAGTATTCCTGCAAATAAATAATGATCTAGAAATTATTGATTGCTCCCCTTCCTAGTGTGTGCATCCTTCCTCCTGCTAATCTATCCAAAATCCTGACCATCCTCTAACACTCTTCTGTAAGTAGGAGGAAAAGATGAGTCCATCTGTGCCGCTGATGGTTGCCCACGTTCTGTATTGGCAGAGCAGTCAGTATAAACAAACAGTCAGCAAATACAGGGGTTTGTCAGCTCTTGGTTTTGTAACTTTAACCACGAACTTCCTTTCAGATGTTCACATGAGCACAGGCAGACCCACATATCGCAAACGAATCCCTCTTCTCTGCTGACTTTCATCAGTAGCCTCACTTGCCACAGCACTGAAGATCCTGCAAAATGGAGCTGCTCAACTTCCATTTTCCTAAATCTTAACAGCACAACTTCCCATAAGTATCACAAGGGAACATCCCCATCCCCTCAGATTTCATAGTAAAACTACAAATGTATTTGTAAATCTGTTTATATCAAAATGATCTGATATAGAAAAATCATTCAAGATTATTAAAGAATTTAACAAAACTTTGATCACTTTGACAGAAGTACGATAGAAAGCAAACGTAAGTACAAAGGACCATCACCACTAGCGGAGTATAAACATGCAGTGCTGAACTTGAGGAGGCAACCTCATAAGCAGATTCAGCTGCTGCCAGACAGGGTGTGTGAATGGAGGCTAAGACACACAGGAGGGTTAAATCAATCATGGAAAATTTACCAGCATTTTTACTCCATCCACTGAGATTATAGTAAAAAGTTAAAAATGAAATCCATTGACTATTGCATTTTCAGACTAACTCAAAAACATCCCATATTCAAAATAAACAAAACCCCAACACGGATAAGATAAGCCATTTCCAAGAAAAAAAACCAGTCAGTGTGTCACTCCACTCCATTTTGGCAGTTTTATCATAATATTTCAGTTCTACTACTCTGTTAGTACAAGGCTGTGCTGTCAACAAGTTAGAATTTATTCTGGGACAAATGTATAAAGAAACAGTAATTAAAAAAACCTATGCTATGGTCAGGAGGAGATTTTAGTAATGAAATAAGTATTCAGGAAATCAGTAAGAAAACTCTAAGCTGTAGTGACTTAGTGTGACAGCATGGGAGCAGCAGGATTGCACAAACTTTGTATTACTTGAATGAATTCATGCTTCAGGGTTATCTTATCATCAATATTACATAAAAGAATAAAACAATATTGAATTTTCAACATCCAGTCAAGTAATTTACTTCTTAGGTTACTCTTTCCATGTTACTGAGGTGTCATGTGCCCACAAGACAAAAAACCCACACTCTCTAGTTCAAGAACCTTTCACTGCCTATCACCCAACACAAAGCTCAAGCAACACTATTTGCAGTAGAGTCCAATGTAAACATCAACAGCACCATCAAGACTATCCCAACGCTGAAGTTACACAATACTGCTAAAAATAATGAGCTGAAACTGCACTTACGATACAAAATCACAAACACATACATTCTGTTAATGATACAAGAAATCAGTTTTCCTTGATTAGAAAAACGTTTTAGCCTTGTTTTAACAAAACTGTCACCACAGCTCTAAACGCTCAAAGACCTGTGCAGTGTTAGAGCCCAGGGGTGCAAAAAGGCTGAAGTGTGAACAACTGCATTTCCATCATGCCAGCTGATCATAAAAGAGGGTGTTTATTCCAATTTTAAATTACCTGCAGGAGGACAGAAATGGTTCTTGTTGGAACAGTTCAGCTGGGAGGGACCTGCAGTGACCATGCAGCCCAACTGCCTGACGAGAAGTTAGTGCATGTTAGTCCAAGCGCCTCTTAAACACTGACAGGGATGGGCACTGACCACCTCTCTAGGAAGCCTGTTCTAGTGTTTGACCACCCTGTCTGCAAAAAAATGCTTCCTAATGTCCAGTCTAAATGTCCCCTGGTGAAGCACTGAGCTATTCCCACACAATATGTCCTATTCCTGGATCCCAGAGAGAAGGGATCAGCACCTCCCTCCTAATTTCCCTGCCTCGGGAAGCTGTAAAGAGCCAAGAGTTTGCCTCTCAGTCTCCTTTTCTCCAGACTAGAAAATTCAAAGTCCTTAGGCTGTCCTTATAGGACATACCTTTCAGCTCTTTCATCCACTTTGCTGCCCCCTTCTAGATGCATTCCAACACTTTAATGTCCTTCTTAAATGGTGGGGCCCAGAACTGCTCACAGTACTCCAGGTGAGGTCACACCACTGCTGAATACAACGGGATAATACTCTCTTTTAAACGCCTGTTTATACCGTGTTTCACGCACCCCAGAGTGCAGTTTCTCCTCTTGGATGCCAGGGCACAACAGTCATACAGTCAGACAATATTTGATAGAGAATAGGGTCTACCAGAAGCAACATGCTTTCCAAAAAAATAAAAGAACCACGAGAGCAAGTTTCTACAGAATTCATACTTACTAACATTATTGATCTGTTAATAACTCCCCTAAAACTGCATTTAGTGTCTCCTGAAAGAAAAATCCAAGTTTGATAAAGAAGTGCAACAAGATTGGGCCACACTGCTTCCAGGTAGAATGATCTCGAATTCCTGCTCAAAACAAAAAGGTTTGGAATTATGCATCCCTCCCACAACCAGTTCCCTACTGGCAGAACTTCCTAAGCACGTTCTCCCTGAGTCAGTAGCTCACACAGCTACAGGTACTCCAGGCTGTCTATACACACATCCTCCTTTGCAAACTGTACCTGGCCTTTATATAACAGTTTAGTCACCTGTAAGATTCTTCTCCTTTACTATCACAGATTTACTGGCTACACTTGCAGACTTTCCATCTTTTTGTAGAACTATCTACAGCATTTTTATGATGCACATTGAACCCCTCAATGTGTTGTATCACACATTTAAACTGAACTATGTCCACAGTGACCACAGCACACACCTTTCCCAGCCCAAGCTACCTTTCCCTTTCACTCTCCTCCCTGTTTTTTCCTTTTACCTTTCCTTTTTCCTTTGTGTACCTGGTAGGAAGTTGGTTCGTTCCAGTCATGACTCAGACACCAAATCAATGGGATGGCAGAGTGGACAAAAATTAATGCTTTGAGTACAAGACCAACTGTCAAGTTGACAAACCTTAAAAATCAGGATTAGAACCTTTAAAATTCTCTACTAATCTAGTTGCCTCCTTTTTAGAGTACCCAACTTTACCTACAGCTGCATGTAATCAGCAGATGATAATATTTTACTACTGCAAACTTCGGGTTGAAAAATTATTATTAAACTGTGACTTCAAAATCTTGAGAAAGCTGTAGAAAAACAGAGAATAGAACGAAAATACCCTAATGTTTATTCCAGTATCATAAATATTGTGTCACGTTTTTGCTATTCTTTTTCAGTCTTTTACCTTGGACTAACTAATATCTTTAGAAAGAGACTTTAGATATTATTGAATTTAGAATACCACACGTACTAGTTAAAAATTTGGGGCACTGGCTAGTGTATACAACACCTAACCTCCCAAACTAAGCATTTTGTTCTTCACTGTTTATTACGCTCTTGTTACCATTTCCAGCTATTTCTAAATATACAATAATTTATACCAAGTTGTTTTGTGAAATACAGATGTAGCATAAATTCTGTATAACAAAAGCCATATTCAATGCTCACTTTATAATGTAAATACATATTACATCATAGCTATATACACTGTGAAATCCATACACATATGAAACAAAATAATTTAAGTGCAGATCTTCAAGATTAAAAGTTATGAGAGTAGAGGGCACAAATATACACACACAGATCTGCTAAATCACAAGTATTTCAGTTACAGATTAGCATTACATTTCAGCATACTATATTTTTCTCACTTTAACTGTGTTTTCCATGTTGACTTTAATTTTTTTTTTTATTTGCTTGGTATATTGAACCCTGGCTTGGAATAAATGGATTCAAATAAACACAATTCAGTGCCAGAATTGCCACAGGCACATTTTTTTCTTTCAGTGGTCCTGGGAAGTGGTTTGTTAAGCTATTGTTCTCAATTAAAAACTCATGTGTTTGTTCAGTACAATATGGGTCGCTGCTTTGAGTGAAAGATTCCCTTGACAGGGCAAAACCTCTAATTGTAACAAGTCTATGCCAAGTATGTTTAACCAGATGCAGCCCCGGGTTTGATTAGCAGCCACTGGATTCCATGTACAATCAGATAATGATGGTTTTGCTTCTCTGCTGAGCAAACATCCTCAGCTTTTAATCAAATATGTCTGTGTATCTATAGATGTATGTACGCATATGTGTATATATCTAAAAACCTCTATACACATCGTTACGAGCAGCACAACTATTTTAAAACTATAGTTCATCTCAACTTATTTGACCTTTGACTGTTTAATCTTAGAAGGACCTGTGCAATACCAACTGAAAATAAATGGAATAAAATATTTATTTTGGCAGACACCATACAGATATAGTGAAGAGACATGTGGTGCATGGAAATTTTTTACCACACATGTAGACAGCAGAAAGGGCTCTGGAATACATTTTTGTTTTCCCACTTGTGGGATAGCATCTATTGGATAATGATGATATTAGAACTGCAAAGACACGTGCCATTTTGGAACAACATTCCAATACTTCTTAACTATGCCTGAGGGAAGGTGGTGAAGCTCGGTGTTTATTTTATATAAGAGTGGGTATTAGTTAAGTTTGCTAATATGACTTCGAGAATATTTTGGATTCTGCTATTTGCATTATTTTCTTTTACTTGCGTGAATAAGGGCTTTTAGTGGAAGCACATAAAACTAATTTCTATCCCCTTTTTAAAGCCTAGACTACTTTTACTTCAGAAATAAATACAGTATTATCTCAAATACCCAAAACAATCAAGATAATTTTTCACATAAAGAAATAAATGTCCTTCTTCTCTACACTAAATACACAACCATCCTGAATTTTACCCTGCGCTGCACTGGTTTCTTTTGTTCAAAAGTATAGAATTGAGTTCAAAGAAAAAGGCAAAGGAGAATTAAAAATGATAGTAATGGCCAGTCTAGTCTAAAAGTAAAACAAATTTTTAAAAATCTAAATGAAGGCTCCACACTTGTGTCTTTCAAGTATTTATCTTCCATAGACATCAACAACACATTCTGCAGTACTGTTGAATATATTTCCCTCTACACTAGCACATAAAAGGATATTTATCTATTTCTATATTAACTAGCTGTTACACTGAGAAGAATGTGTGTAAACTTAGCTACATGAAGTAGATAGAAATAATTAAAGAAACTAAACATAAAACTACATAACTAGTTAAAAAACAGGCTATTTTTTTAACTCGCTGAAATTAATACATCTCAATTAATCATCATTTCAAGGGCATTATATGTAAAGGTACTGGTGTCCCGACCTCTGTCATTCCCATTCATAACCAGCTGAGAGAGCAATGGAAAAGTAACTTGCATTTACTTGCTACCACACTCTTCAAACCAAGGCTGGTTAAAATAGCACAGAAGACACTTCTAGTTTTCCTTACTTAAACTTTTCCTTTTGCATTTTCACAGAGAAAGCCAATGCAATGCACTATCCTAGACTGTAGTTACACAAAGTTCTACAGACATTTTAAGAGTAGCAGCATCTCCTTATCATAGGCTTCACAATGAATTTTCATCATGTAGATAAGCAGCTAAAAGGTGGTTGAAAACCACTCAAAAGTCAATACACATATTTTATCTTCTTCAGCTAAACCTCTTTCTTATGTTTACTTTGCAAAGTAGAAGATTTGGGGGCAGCGAGGAGGAATTGTCCTGCTTTGTATCTACATTACAGCACTTAGTGCTGTGTTACACTCCTCTGTCATGCCACATCATAACCCCACGGATATGTATTAATTCCTCCCTCAAAGTTTTCTTCATTCACATTTCTGTTTTGAGTATTGTTTCCTCTGTGTGGTCCTGATTTCCTAACACCCTGAAATAAACCATGACGTGAAATAAGTCATGTTGTGTTTGATTTAGGAGCTCATAAATTGAAATATGTATAATAGTACCAAATAAATGATGGCGATTGCAGATTTCACCTGATCCTAAAAGAAACACTCAGCTTGCAGGAAAAACGTGTCCAGAGATAACCTGGTAGAACAGCAATCCCTCCACCATGAGGGATGACAACAGGCCACAGCTGCAAGATAAATTCACTATCTTTTCTTTGCCACTGCAGCCTGGCTGCTTGTAGTAGCTTGGTTATTTTTTTACAGTAACCTCAAGTGTTTTTGAAATGTCATCTTTAACACAGACATATTTTATGGGTGTGATACAGATGGCAAAAAGCATTGCAGAACCTTACCTGCAAAACAAAAACGAAGTTTTCCTGTTTTGGGGAGATTAATTAAAGAAGCACCCTGGGAAATTGGGCAGTTGAACACAAGCTCTAGGATGCAGGACAGGAGAGCACATACATCCTGACTTATTAATCCCTAGCTGTGTGTACCCCTCTGTAAAACTGAGTTAACGTGCAAAAAGGACAAATTCCCATGGAGGAATAAGAGATATTCTAACACTGCACTCTCTCAAGAACTCTGCTAGTTGTGGAGAGCCGGTGAAGAACCGACACAGCGGAGCAGCTCATCCTCTGGCTGTATCCCTCCAGGACAATTCTTGTTATGCAGCTCTGGATGCCAGTGGAACCATCAGCAAATGCTTCTGCCTGGGAAAGGAAATCGCCTGACACTGTACCCCGAGGATAAAAAAACTTTGGCTTTGTTAAACCATGTATGTGTCTGTGTAAGAGAATTCCACAGCCAACAGACCTCCACTGAGAAAGCCCTGCCACCAGATGTTTAAATCCAGGGATTGTAAGTGCACCAGCTGATCCCAATTGCTCGTGGTGGTAGTGGAGGCACTTTTGGCTCTGTCCTTTGAATTGGGCTGTTGTCTCCCTAGGTGGGGCTGTCATTTTAATAATAGATCATTGTATTTCCCAGTAGGAGGCCCACTGTCATGGTCTCGAGGAGGACGGGGAGAATTAAGCTCCTGTTTAATATTTTGTTGTTACGCCATATCTCAAAAATAGCATTGTTTTACTCTATAGTCCATGGAGAGATCTCATGCTTAGGACTTATATGGAAGAAACATAATTTTCAGATTTGCTTACACAGAAGAGTTAGCTTATAAGCCTGTGCATGCAAAACATAGAGAATTTAGGAACACTGCCAGAGATACGACATGTTACCAAAAAAAAAAAAAAAATCAGTGCAGTGTATGTGTGGTCTAATGAATTGAATGAAGGTCTGGTAGCCAGGAACAATTCAATTCCTCTGCACTTAGCTCTACTATGTGGCTAAATACATTTACAGTTACAAGGCAGTTCTAGTCCAAGCATCATATGCATGTATTTTGTGGAGTTAAAAAAATCTCATTTATCGTAATTAATGCCAGTATGATGAACAGAGATGCATATTTGCATTCCCAGCACTCAGGTGTATTTCTGAAGAAATGCACAGGCAGCAAAGTAGGAAATGCACAGCCTGAAGTAGTCTGAAATCAACGTATTGCCTAAATCTCAAACTGAAAAAAGCTCCAGTAAAAAGTTTCATTTACATGAAAAGAAGTAGGTTTATACCTCCAGTTATCTGTAGAGTAAAAACTGCAGAAGCACTACCCCTCTACCACACCAAGATGTTTCAAGAATATGTCCATTACAGATCATTTACAAATTGCCAAAATACTGCTCTATAAATAGGTAGGTGATGTTGCCTCAGATTCAATGCTGCTCAATTCCCACAGGTTGTTGATTTTGAACACAATCTCACCTGCAAAACATGACATTTTCAGGAATTTATAACATTAGCATGCATTCCATTGCCATATTTTGCCTCTAACCTGTTCACACATATTGACAAGCCCGATGTATATCGCAGCTGTCAGGGAACCCCTTTATCATACGAACCATACGCTGCAATGTTCCTGCTACACTTGGAGCAAATTATTACTTGGAGTGTAAATTATGTAATTTTCAGGAATCAGGAGCTAAGATTCTATTGCAATAGAATCAAAGCTTAGAAAGTATGAATTCTCTCACAGCCAAAATGTTTCCAAATATTTGACAGTAATTAAAGCATAACTCAATTTTTTCCTTCTATTAAGTACTGATAATGGTTAATTCTGCCTTTATACAGATAAATAACTTGTTTTGCTCCATATTTGTTCAGCATTCTTCACATATATGTTTTTTAGCATACAAGTCAAATGACAATAGAATAAAACAAATGAATGTACTATTTACAACACTTAGCAAACACTATTCATGGATTAAAATAAAGTATAACTTGTCCAAGAGGACTTAATCCATTAAAGACATAGGAAACCAGCTTAATTTGTCAGAATGGCAGCCATTAACTCTGCAAGGTTATGCAAATACAGCAGATGATTGAGAAAGTGCAGGCCATCCCTACTGTGTCAAACATAAACAAACTCTGTACGAAACCGGCAGCCAACATATTTGTTGTGTAGAGAAGGCAGGCAAGGAAACACAAATGCTTTTGTCCTTAAATAGGAATAATTTAAATAATTCCACAAATGTTGTAAAGTTCCTGAAATGATACAACTACTTTTGTTCTAAATGGTTAATCTGTTTCTTGGTCTCTGAGGTTCCCTAGAGGGAGCAAAGCTTCTGAATTTCTTGACACTCTATCTGTGTGGAACTGGCATGTCAGCTGGTAATTACAGACCTATAGGAAGTACTTAAGCGTAGGCTAAGAATAAATTTAGATAAATGAACAATTTTGCTAATGAATAATATTCCTGACATTGAAAAGCTTGCAGTTTAAAAGTACGTGATTTTCCTGACTCCATCAGGTCAATAAGTGTTTTTAAAAGCAGTAATTCCTGAACCTATTAGACAGCAGAAGGGGGTTAAAGGGTCTTTCACATCACTGACAAATACAAAATGTATGTGTGCGCATGTATGTGATTTATAGATGTAGACAGGCACAGAAAAATTGACAAAGAACTTGTAAAACTGAAAGAACAAAAATCTGAAGGGAATCATAGAGGTTTACAAGTCAGTACATCACTGTAGTAACTTCAAACGCGCATCATTGCTCTCTAGTGTTGCTGTCTTCTGGATCTTTGATGCTTGGAGGCCCCTTCCTCTAAACACGAGCATGCATAAATACAGTCAAAGGACTTGTGAAGGGGCAGGGTGTGTCAGTTTAGGGAAGTACATTAATACCTTTGCAAGGGCTGCTGATAAGCATAAACTAGGTCATTAAAAGAACTACAGAAACATCTAACTCCACATGATCAGTCTTCACGAGGGAGAGGAGAAAAGGAGAGAAGGAAGCACCCGAATCAATTTGAACAAAAGTGTAACAGACAGACAACCCAGACACACATTGTACAGAAATAAGATCATCATGATCTACTATGTAGCATTAGGGAAAGAGTCAGGCATAAATTTCATTACACTAAGCACATGTGCAACCAGTTTTACAATTCTGCTTTTTGGTTGTTTTGCCTGGAACAATTCTTATTCCAACTTTTCAAAAAAAGCAGTTCACATAACCAGCCACATGGTCCCAAATGATGACTACAAATAGCTTTGAGGTAATTGCTATATATTAGGCAGCATATGCAAACAAAAGGTCAAAGAGAAGATAAATTGTGAGAGAGTGCTTGAAGCAAGCTCCAGCTCTCACTGGGCAATTTCAGAAGGAAGACAGAGGGGACAAAGTTGTTTACATCCTCTGGGGTTTTTCAGTGCTAGAAACCCCCTTAGCTAACTTTATCTGTTCCAGTTATCACTACAATTGAACAACCCCTAATGTACCTCTTGACCAGTGACCTCTTCTTTCTACTTGTTGATCTCAATTTTTTTTTAGCTTTTCCACAACTACAAGAAAAAGAATCATTCTAAACCCGAATATTGATTTAGCCTTCTCTACCCAGATTTTCTATTTTCAGCTTCTGGAAAGGGCATTTCCTCCCACCCCAACAGGCCACTTTGTTTTTCTTTCAATACTGTACACATAACTTACAGTTCACAAACTTTTCCATGCTGTCAGGAAAAGACATCCTGGGATCGCTCTCCCTTAGTTTGGCCTTAGCTGTGCAAAATGGGAGAATTTGCTACCCTAATAGCTCAGAATGACCACAATATCACATGATCTACTAACAGTGCTCTCTCAATGGGCTACAACATGAACAAAAATATAAACCACACAAGACAGTACATCTCCAGCATACAAAAAACATTTCTCAAACATAACAATGTCTTTTTCGTCATCAAAACCCTTAAATATACTGTTTACCAAAATAATTCAACATAAACTCTTCTTTCTATAGATTCATTCCACTACTCTCTCTCCCCCTGCCCCAAGAACTCAGTCTACATAGCTCTGGCTAACAACTTTGCTTAAAAGGTAGAAAAAGATACAGAGCTATAGGAAATGCTTCTCTGAAGTTTCACTAATGAGGAAGCAGATCTTAAGGCTCTTGCTGCTATTGGGCTCATTTGTATTTTTTATGAGCTGATGTACTAGTGGGTAGAAAAGAGACAGACTCTCTCCTGGCAGATTAACCAGCCCTCTAAGGGTGCCTGCCATTAATTTCAGTTATTCATCTGCACATCTGTCTCTGCCCAACTGTGTCATGACTACTGCTTCTTGCAGCTCACTTCATTTAACCAGGAGCTTTTCCTCACTGAAATCTGTTAGCTTGTTTTGTTGTATTACAAGATCCAAACTCTAGTTAGAAACTAGCTGAAGATCAGATCACCCATTTCCTCTAGTGGGAAAAAAAATCATCTCTGATACTAGCAATTTTAAGGTAATAGTTATCAACCATGTTTATTTCCTACATGTTACTGACATGATGGTGCCTAACAACAGCTGGTACCTCTATTATTTTCCCTAAGAAAACACGTTTTGCTACCCCCTGACCATCCCAGTTGCGAGTCCAAGGGAGTCAGTCACACTGACAAAACCTCTGAAGGTCATACAGCTTAAACCCTCCAGAGCCTCGAAATTTCATAGACAATTCCCCTACTTTCCAATGGAGGAAAAACTAGCTTGTACCAGATTTCAGACAAATACCTTTTTTCTCAGTGGAGATTGTTACCTTTCCTTTTGCCAAAGCTTTTCCCTCTTATACATCTTAATTAATTAATGTCTTCACTTTCCTTGTCTTGACTTTGACTCCAACAACTAACTTTTGACTGTTACTACCACCTGCCTATGAAGTATAGTAGATAAACCTTTCAGAAAGAATATACAGAACATTACTGTGCAGTTCATTTGAGCTCAGCTCTTGTCCCAATACTGCTTCCTTAATTTAGAGAACTATAGTTTTTTCCAGGCTTTCCACAGATTTGGCAAGCTGGACCCTGGAACTTGCTGTTCTTCACCTGAGCTGGTACAAACTCTTGCCTATATAAACACAGGACTGATATTACACTCTGTATTTTCCATGCCCGCTTTTTTTTTTTTTGGAGACCCCAACCCGACTTCTTTGTGGCTCAACTGATTTAGAAACAAGCGGTGTAGCAGCACTGGGATTAGAACACATCAAATATTCTCTGTATGTATTTACATTGCTTTCATGTAAATCCTACACAGAAGAATTTATGGTCTTTCTCATCTACAAAACATGCTCCAACCACAATGGTTGGTGTCAAAAGAATCACTTGGTAGAGAAATTACTTCATTCCTTCACGAGGCAGGATATCAGCTCTCAACATGAATCTTTCACCTGGTCAATTTACCTGCCACTGTTCTTATCAGTCTGAGTTTTAGTCACCTGAAGGAATATAAATGAAGAAGATTTTCTTCCTCTCATAGTCCTTCCAGATATACCACAATACTGAGTTTTCCAAGCCAGGCTCTTTTCCTTACACTCTCTTTAAAGCAATTCCCTGCTTGCTTTATGATAACAGAATAACACAGAAAAAACCCACAACCACTGCTAGACTTTGCCTGTGGATTATCATGTATCTAACCTTTCAATATGTTTTTCAATTTATTTTTGTAATACCTAATAACTATGCAGTCAAACTTGATTATTTGCACAGACTTAGATTCAGCCATCCTAGATGGAAGGAGGCACATTGCAAAGCTCTAACCATTAGCAGATTCCCACAAATCCTACCACACCACGTCTCTTCTGTGCCACAGCAAAAGGAGCCACTTTATTCTGAATGAGAGGTAAAACTGTCAGTGTGCCCGGATGCATTACATCACTCACAGGGCTGACTCGCACAGGATCAAAGAAAATAAGGCACCATAGGTACACTTCCACTATCTCAAAACCCAGCTACTTTTAAAAAATGCAGGGTAGGAAAAAAGCTGTTTCTTATAAAAGTCAGCCTGCCTATCACCTGTGTCTGGGGTTTTTACATGCCTTTCCAGAGACTGGGGCAGACAACTTTTATAATCGAATGTCACTCAGGGATGCACCCACACAGTCACCATTATCTAAAACAAGTTAAAAATTTAGCGGGTTTGTGAACACTTCTGCAAGCAAACTCTTCTTACACTGCTTACAGAAGACAAACTCAAAGATAACCACAGATCACCTGAGACAAATTTAATGTCTTATTTTAATGAATAATTATTTAATTTTGGAGGACTCAACAGACTCACTGTAACAGGATGTTAATATGAACATCCCTTCTAGAAAAGATTTTTCTCCTCCCAGTGTCTCTACTTGATTCAATAGTCATTACTGTGAACTGTGTGATGTGTGCCAGTGCTCAAGAGATTATTGTTGTTTCATTTGCTTTGGTTTGTTGTGGTTTTTTAACCCGTTCAAACTCTGGAACTTTTGCCTGAATCAAAACACGTGACTAAAGGTATCACTTTCCAGTGGCAGAATAAACATCTGGAATCGTTCTAGGAAAGCCCCAGCTGGCACAGCACTGTCACAGGGACCATCCTAATGACACACAAGGCAGAGAACGTTCTGGAGGCACACAGGAATTGTTTTGGCTGCCTCGTGTTTTATTGATCACAGCTGCTATGAAATCCATCTGGAGATGTTAACAAGAAGCCTATGATGCCCAAGCAATGGCAGCCAAGAGGTGGTTGAGTCAGGGCTGGACCAGAAGTAGCTTCAGAACTGGGGGTGTACAATCCTCAACTTAGGAGACAGCTCTGTGCCAAGGGGACAACATCAAAGCGTCTCAGGCAGTTAATACTGGAACTCTCCTTTCACAGGGGTGTTCTTTATTTTACATTTCTGAGAAGTAGGTTAAACGCACAAAAATAAAGTTGTAAGGTACCATAAATGAAAAATAAACTGTTTCAGGCAATGCAGCATTAATTACATGTATTTAGCTTGAAAAACAATTTAAAATGGAATTAATACCATAGCCCAGTTTAGAATTCCTATGGTAAGTATGCCTGGCCTTCATAGAATTCTTTATATTCTCTTTACATACTTTGACAAATGAAAGTAGTGGCAGTGTGCCTTTCTTAGGGTATCACTTGGACACAGGATAACAGTCCCTCCACTGCATATTCAGAAATCTGGAATAAAAAAAGTGATGGGGTTCATTTTCTGACCAAACAAAACTACTCTTGACACGTTTAATGGACATACATTGCCGGTCTGTATTTTCAAATGTGTGACGAACTCTTAAAACCTTAGAGAGACAAAAGCAGTTTTCATTAGAACATCTTTAATTCACAAACCACCAATGACTGCATGGAGCTAGTGAAAATGTAAAAGAAGACAAATATTTCTCTTAGAAGGGAAGTCAGTAATACTGCTGCAACTGAACATTAAAATTACATTAAAGGAATCTAATTTTATTGAAAACATATACAGCTCAAAAAACAACAAATTTTTTAGAGTTCACATCTTCTTGCTTTCTACTCTCTCTTTTCTTAAGCAAAAGCAATCATCATTGCATTTCTAACGCTATTTAAAGCTTGCTGTTTTCTAAAGATGGATAGGCTTTCAACGTTAAAATACATATTGTTCAAAATCTCAGAAAAAAACCAGTTCTGCTCTTCAAAGAATAATTCATTTTTCTTCCTCAAATGCTGACTGGGATCCACGTGCAATTTGTCAGAATTTATCCTCACAAAACAGTAAAATCAATAAAAAAACTGCAGTGAAAGCCATGTGCAATGAAGCAAAGAATGAATACTGCTAATCTGCTAAACAAAAAAATAAAGGATGGACTGGCTGCAGGGAGAAATACCACCATACATTTAAATTAGCATTTTCTTAATTAAGTTTATTTGTAAACAATTCTTGAAATTCAGTACATCTTTCGTGTTTTAATACTTTGAACAAAAATAAAGTCACTGTAATTTGGTTTTTGACAGCTAAATCCACAACATAATTTGAAGGAGTAAATATGAAAGGCTATTGCCTAAAATAAAATGTGAGCTTGTGAAATGATTACTTCCTTTATCTGGGGTTATTAAACGTTTCTTCAGAGCTGCAAATCATTCTTTAAGTTATTAAAATTTTAGAGTTGTTCAGCACTTTTGAAAAAATTATTCTCAGAGTGTTTCATATTGGTACCTACCTTTCTGCTTTGATTTTCCACAGCAGCACTGAACCATTTGAGAGGCAATGAAATAATCAACATTTATTTTGATCAGTAAAATTCTACCCTCCACTCCACGTTCATTTTATGATGAGTTCCTCAGATGCCCACATCAATGGTTATGATAGACATCATGCACGCTTTCCCAAAAAAATGCTGAAATGTTGAATGCTCTCCATCAGACTCCTGAGCAACTCAGAAATAGCTTAAAAATATGCCTAAATTTCTCTCTTCAGACCTTCCTTCCTCAAAGGAATGCCCACTGTGAAAAAAACAACCTTAATTCTACTTACATTTAAAAAACAGGCCTCCCCACACAAAATCAACAACAACAAAAAAGCACAGCTCCCCAGGGATGTACTTCTGTAGCAGGGGAATCAGCACACGCTACTTTACAGCAATGCCTTCTGCCTGCTTAGCTCTTTAGTATATAAAGTCACTTCATCAACCCAATTATTTCTTTTTTTCCCCGGTTTTTTCCCCCAAAGTAACTCTAAACTACTTTAAAACACCTTCATTAGAGAAATGATTCGACAAGCACTGCTGCAAACCATGGAAATGTAAAAGCTGTTAAAAATGTATTAAATGCTGTCCGTGCCACAAGGGTACTAGTGTAAAATGACCTTAAGTTTAAAGGCTCCCTATGAAGGCAGAACAGTATCTGCTCTGCTTCTCCTAATGAATAACAAATGGGCCTTCACAATTCATTTAGCTCAGTACAAGCTGCCATTACAACCCATTTTGTTTTTTTAACTTTGTGGTAATGTATCATCTTGCCTGACTCTATGTCATCTTCTTGAAGGTCACCAAAGGTATGTAACTCCACTCTCAATAATGAAAAAAAGGAGGAAGGAAAAAGAGATATGACAAATTTTGACAAAGCACCGACCAGTCCATTCTGATATACTGTATCACACAGTGAGGCTCATACTTCCTACACAAAAATGCTTCCTGAATTGTAAAGAAAGTCAGAAAACAACTGAAGTCTTCAAAAGGATTCTGTTTTTCAATGAATAACTAAAATAAAAAAATATCTGGCAAATAATTCTTTGGACTTCTATTTACTTTCTCTTGATTTTTGTTATGCCCTAAAATATAATCTGAATCTGAGCATTTAAAAGGAATTAGAAGACCATGAATATTTATCTTTATTTCACAGATATTTAGAAACACGCACTGTGTTGCTATGGACAATTAGCCTTTTATCCAATTTTAGTCGGTAGTTTAACTCACTCACCCTAAGGTTTTAATTATGCCCTCGGTCTGCATGCTCAGGCCTCAATTCATGCAGCTGGAAATCTGCCTCAGTGATGTTATAACCTTGTTAATGTAACAAAAGAGGAGTTTACTTAAAACTGTACTGACTGTGGACTTAAGCCAAATTTACTTGAAAGAGGAAAGAGACTGTCAAAAATCCTACAATAAACACAGAAATGCAGTTCTTTCATAACCTTCACCTTAATTCATATAGACAAGCAATTTACATGTAAGTGGATTCATATGGCCTGTGAGGGGCCTCCTCTCTGGAGCTGGACTATTCTCCATACCCTACCCCCGTCTTGAACAAAAAAAAGCTCCAACAGCTCACTTTACAAAAATGGCAGAGTATCTGCAATCTTTTTTAATCACAATAAAACATAATTAAGATAAACATTTATAAAGCTAGTCAGTATCAATAAAGGCAGCATAATTTCACAAAGCCAATTTCACATAAGTTCAGCTATTCCTTCATCAAATATATTTTTTAAATTCAATAAAGGTTTTATTTGAAGAGTGGAAAGTTGTACTAATGAGGTAATAGTTACATCAGCCTTAAGTGGAACTTGCTTGTCTGACACTGATATCCCCTATTCATTTAGTTGCCAAATCACAGGAGGGATTTCCTAAACTCATCTGTTAATTAGATTCATTTTTAGACTAGATACTACCAAAAACCTACATTAGACTAAACAAAACATCACAGTATTGAAGTGTTGAAGGGAAATTATTCTGAGAGAAAAAATTATAAATTCTATTTCTTAATATAACTGTGAAAATCCTGTAGGTAAATTTCCTTCCTGGTTGGATCCTTGTAGTACTTTATAAGAGAGCAGTGGGTCCCTGGGTGGGATGCATAGCCACAAGAACCAGAAAATATTCCAGTTTCATTTCAGCAGTTTCCTTTCAGTTGATGACAAAATAATCCAGGTGGGCACAGAGGGTAACGGGCACCCAAAACAAAACTGGAAAGCAGTCGAGTTTGTTTCATGCCTGCTGCAAGTTTAAACATTTTTCATGAGGTGAAAAGTCTTTTCTTTAAGCTCATGAATGTCAGAGCATTTTCCACCCTGCTAAGAGGGTATCAGGTTGCTGGATGTTAGATGACGATCTACCCTGCTTCTCGGGCTTCTACTCTTCAGGCGTTACATCATAATCTCCGCTTTTTGCTACTGAATTTCACACTAGTCCCAACACCAGCACCTGCCCTAAACCTCACAGACATCAACTGCTTAACTTTTGTTTACTGACCACAGAGAAAACTTCTCCAGGAAGTCATGCAAGAGCTGGATGTCCAGCTCATAAAAAATATTCACAAGTTAACGAGATGAGAGAATTCTGTATTTTGGAACTTTTAGAGTGGGGGTAGAAGCTCATTTTATTTAAAAGCTCTCCCTATCAACTGCACCTAACCAGCCTCTGGGACACAGTTTGCCATAACGTGCAGACAGGTGAACAGAACCACCACAAAGGCCCCCCACACAATAAATCCTTCCTTTGACATTTTCTACTCAGTACCTATCTCTGTTCCCTAACTATAATAAAGGCAAGGAGGCTGGAAACCCAAAGAATAAAGTAGAACATTCAATGACTGTCTCTGTTAGATCAATCTACATTTCCCCCTCCCACAAAGAAGATGAGACTCATGGAAGCTGGCTTGCAAATTATGGAGGAAGTTTGTTGGGAAGTAGAAAAGAACAATCCATCATAACTAGAAAGATTTTAGCAATATGGTGATCATCAGAGTCCTGTGTGGCCTAATTTTGGTCAGAGTTGAATTCAACAATGATAAACTACATGTTTGAGGTAGCAGTGGTTAGAAACTGGGAAGAGTTTAACCACAAAAAAGTATTTCACATTTCTAATCTAAGCCAATAAATCACAGTTTCCCCCTTAGTATCTACACATTTACAAAACTGAAACTGGACGGGTTTTGAGAAAATCTTTACTAAATACGAGGGAAAAAATGTATGAAACCTTTCAATTGCATTCCCTAATAAACATTTAATACTAAAATGTAACACAATAAGTATAGTACTCCTACTAAAATTATGCAAGCTCCTCTAAAAAAGTAACATTTCTATTTACCAACAACTAAAAAGTCTTTCACTAAAGATATTCTGCATAAGCTTGTACTGTCACCCAGCTTTCTTTCCACCTTGAAAAGTTAATCTATTCAGCTGAAGCCATTTCACCCTAAGGAAGCAAGCCAAGGTGTCCTTTTAAGGTGATGTTTATGCTGAACAAATCAGCTTGACTACAGGACTTAGCACAGAGCTATATAATGTACCTTCTTAAATAGGGGTTTTCTTTGCTAAGACACCCTGGTACACTGCACAACAGTGTGGACTTAGCCAGCTTTGTCCACAATCAGAGAAAATTGAGATGAGCTCATCCTAATTTCCACTGTCGTCACATAATTCACGATCTGTTAGTCTTTGCTAAACACCAACACAGCAGTGAAAGGAGAGGTGCTGCTCCTTAAAAAGGTAGTGCTTTAGCACATTTTTGTGTGCTGTGTCGTATTTTACCAATCGTATTTGAAGAATTCTGTTTTTGCTGAAATGTTTCTGCATTCGCATTGTTTAGATAATGCTGACAGTGATAATGTCATGCACGTTCTAATCATTATCTTGTTTATTATTTATGGATGGGAGCCCATTATACCTGGCACTGTATTAATAAACTGCATAGATCAGTCTTGCCAGGGTCACAATCAGTAATCTATGCACAGTTCAGTGGGAGGGACCAAACACCACCAACCCCAAGTGCGTCTCCTTCTCCAAAATACAAACTTTTTGACTCATTTCAAAATAGAGGTACAGACCTCTAGGAGGATAAATTTTTACAGGTATCACTATATAAGTTAAACAAAAGAGTAAATGTTACTTATGACCTTGCAGGGAGAAGGGCTGTCCTGTGAGCTCACACCTTACAAAGCATGAGAGAAGGCACGTTAGAGAGCCATCTCTTGGACACTTCAAACACACCTTGCACCTTATTACCTGAGAGAACACAACTAGAGGGAATAAAAGAATGGGAATTTAGATGT
>VZRR01007514.1:514167-525715 GCA_013398015.1 Oreocharis arfaki
ACTGAATTTCACACTAGTCCCAACACCAGCACCTGCCCTAAACCTCACAGACATCAACTGCTTAACTTTTGTTTACTGACCACAGAGAAAACTTCTCCAGGAAGTCATGCAAGAGCTGGATGTCCAGCTCATAAAAAATATTCACAAGTTAACGAGATGAGAGAATTCTGTATTTTGGAACTTTTAGAGTGGGGGTAGAAGCTCATTTTATTTAAAAGCTCTCCCTATCAACTGCACCAAACCAGCCTCTGGGACACAGTTTGCCATAACGTGCAGACAGGTGAACAGAACCACCACAAAGGCCCCCCACACAATAAATCCTTCCTTTGACATTTTCTACTCAGTACCTATCTCTGTTCCCTAACCATAATAAAGGCAAGGAGGCTGGAAACCCAAAGAACAAAGTAGAACATTCAATGACTGTCTCTTTTAGATCAATCTACATTTCCCCCTCCCACAAAGAAGATGAGACTCATGGAAGCTGGCTTGCAAATTATGGAGGAAGTTTGTTGGGAAGTAGAAAAGAACAATCCATCATAACTAGAAAGATTTTAGCAATATGGTGATCATCAGAGTCCTGTGTGGCCTAATTTTGGTCAGAGTTGAATTCAACAATGATAAACTACATGTTTGAGGTAGCAGTGGTTAGAAACTGGGAAGAGTTTAACCACAAAAAAGTATTTCACATTTCTAATCTAAGCCAATAAATCACAGTTTCCCCCTTAGTATCTACACATTTACAAAACTGAAACTGGACGGGTTTTGAGAAAATCTTTATTAAATATGAAGGAAAAAAATGTATGAAACCTTTCAATTGCATCCCCTAATAAACATTTAATACTAAAATGTAACACAATAAGTATAGCACTCCTACTAAAATTATGCAAGCTCCTCTAAAAAAGTAACATTTCTATTTACCAACAACTAAAAAGTCTTTCACTAAAGATATTCTGCGTAAGCTTGTACTGTCACCCAGCTTTCTTTCCACCTTGAAAAGTTAATCTATTCAGCTGAAGCCATTTCACCCTAAGGAAGCAAGCCAAGGTGTCCTTTTAAGGTGATGTTTATGCTGAACAAATCAGCTTGACTACAGGACTTAGCACAGAGCTATATAATGTACCTTCTTAAATAGGGGTTTTCTTTGCTAAGACACCCTGGTACACTGCACAACAGTGTGGACTTAGCCAGCTTTGTCCACAATCAGAGAAAATTGAGATGAGCTCATCCTAATTTCCACTGTCGTCACATAATTCATGATCTGTTAGTCTTTGCTAAACACCAACACAGCAGTGAAAGGAGAGGTGTTGCTCCTTAAAAAGGCAGTGCTTTAGCACATTTTTGTGTGCTGTGTCGTATTTTACCAATCGTATTTGAAGAATTCTGTTTTTGCTGAAATGTTTCTGCATTCGCATTGTTTAGATAATGCTGACAGTGATAATGTCATGCACGTTCTAATCATTATCTTGTTTATTATTTATGGATGGGAGCCCATTATACCTGGCACTGTATTAATAAACTGCATAGATCAGTCTTGCCAGGGTCACAATCAGTAATCTATGCACAGTTCAGTGGGAGGGCACAAACACCACCAACCCCAAGTGCGTCTCCTTCTCCAAAATACAAACTTTTTGACTCATTTCAAAATAGAGGTACAGACCTCTAGGAGGATAAATTTTTACAGGTATCACTATATAAGTTAAACAAAAGAGTAAATGTTACTTATGACCTTGCAGGGAGAAGGGCTGTCCTGTGAGCTCACACCTTACAAAGCATGAGAGAAGGCACGTTAGAGAGCCATCTCTTGGACACTTCAAACACACCTTGCACCTTATTACCTGAGAGAACACAACTAGAGGGAATAAAAGAATGGGAATTTAGATGTGTTTTTCCACAGCACAGAGAGAAGTACTTGCTTTGCTGGGGGGCATGGGGAGGAATAAGGAAGCACAGGAAGAAGGTAGCAGTGGATTTACTTCACAGCACCTGAGCACTTCACAGGGAAGGCAGAGAAAGCTAATCAAACCCTAACTTCTGCTGCTAAGAAAACTGTTCCTGTTTGATTGCTTCTGACTCTGTTGTCTCCCGACTTTATAAGACCTTTTCCTTCTAACAGAAAACATGCATTTCTAAGCACATTTCATATTTTGTATCTTTATACAATATTAAAGAATAATCCACCAGTTTAGTGTAAATGACCCAAACCTTTCAAATTTCTTTGGTTCTCCATCTTCAAAGATCTGAATTTACATTAAGTTCAGCATTATCCCACTGGGGAGACCTTCAGCTCATAATTCCTATCATTGAATTGCATGGCCTGGGTTTCAAGCATGCAAGATTTGCCACTGGAAAAAGAGAAAAAAAAAAAAAAAAACAACAACAAACCAAAACCCTGACCCATCATATTTTGAGGTTTAAAATACAGAAACATCTGCTAG
The DNA here is from genome assembly GCA_013398015.1 of Oreocharis arfaki. NCBI lineage: Eukaryota > Metazoa > Chordata > Aves > Passeriformes > Paramythiidae > Oreocharis > Oreocharis arfaki. The sequence goes on from VZRR01007514.1 coordinate 516,603, forward strand.
AATCATACTGAGTTGGAGGTTAGGAATATGGGAGCCTGCAGTTGATCAGAGCTGCCCTAGGTGTCACGGAGGCCAATGGGAATTACACTAAGAGGGTTTCAGTAGACAAGGGCGTAATTCAGTCAGCTTTAAAAAAAAACCCATGAAACAGAAGCCTAACTTTTTCTTGCTTTTTTTTTTCCTTTCAGCCTCCTACTCCTTCCTTTCTGACTTTTGAGCCATTCCCTCTTTTGAGTGTATTATCAGAGGTAGAGGCCTCCACATTCCCATGCTGGCTGAGCTTCAAAACAAACGCCATCCTATTTAATAATTTTTACCATCATTAATTTTTTAACTAAGAAAAGCATTTTTAAGGTAAGTTTAAAACAAAGTATATATAGCTTTGTCATGATCACTAATTGCAGAGTACAATCTTTTCCTATAGTATTGTTCTGTCATAAAATGCTTTTATTCCCTATATTTTACAACATTGCAAATAAAGGAGCTGTGCAATAGAAACCAGACCAAAAGTGTTTAATACTTAGTAGACAGCATATTCACTTTTTCTTCTTTATCTAGAAGTTAAGATTGCTAAACTGCTCAGTAATCTACGTTCAGACAAATATAACAAGCTTCCTTAGAAAATTATAACCCCTAACATATTTATACATTAAAAACAGAAAAGCATTTTAATTTAAAGAAATTGATTTAAACAGAAAAAGGAAATAATGGGAGAAGTAAAGGTAACGATTTTCAACTGCAGTTGTTTCTACAAATTTTCGTTCACATTATGAAAGACTAGAATACTCTTCATCTCCACATGCTTCCAGCAGTTTGAAACACCTGTAAACCTGAAACACTGTTAATCCTGCCTGGCTTCTAAGTGGTTCAATCACTAGAGAATGTCATGTAACTGTCATATCTCACTTATAACCTGCACTTTAAACCAATCATTTTGTCACTTACATCATCTTGTAAATCCACTTATACACTACAGGGCAACAGAAGACATAAAAAGCCATTCAAAGTGTGGCCATTGATTTTTCCATATTGTATTAGTTGACTTTATATAACAAGTTCTTAAAAAAATAAAAGTCAAACTAAAAAGGAGTTAGAAATCATCTTATCACTATGAGTGTTTCAGTGAAAGCGAGCAATGCGGGAGGAAAGAGCTAAAGAGCTGATACTGCAGATGGAAAATAAATTTTAGGAACACAGGTCAAGAACAACAGACAAGAAGTATAAAGAAGTCCATAAAGAGCCAGCTCTTGTCTATGAATTTGTCTACCCCTTTCTGAATCAGCTGATGTCTCTGTGGAAGCAAGTTCCAGAAGGTCACCAACCAACCACGCCACAAAGCAGCGCTTCTCCCCTTCAAATCGATCACTAATTAACTTCAGCAAGTGCCTAATACTCTTCATGCTGGGAGATCTGGCAAACAACAGCTCTACATTGAGTTTATGCCTTCCTTTCTGATTCTTCAAACTTCAAACATATCCTCCCCCTGCCTTACCCTCCCCAGAGTCAGAAGTCTTTTAAGTCTCTCCCTCATAAAGCAGCTGCAGGATCCCCTTGATCTCTCTACCATTCAGGTCCTGGGGAAAGCACTAAACCCCTGAAAAGTATTGTAGAATTTCCAACATAAAATGTTTGCTAGAGCACTGAATGTTATTTTTCCATTGGGGCAAGGTACCAGAATGGGTAAAGAACAATGGCAACAAAACTGAAAAGAAATGTGCACTCCTAGGATGCAGAGTGGGAATGACCACCAAATTCTCTTTCTGCCTGGCAGGTGCCTCAAATCATGTGGATCAAAGGAACTTGAAAGATCATTTGTACAGCTAGAGACAAAATCCTCATGAAATGAAGAAAACAAGCCAGACTAGTTTTCTAGCTCAGAAAAGTATGCTGAATTATTATAACCATAATATGCACTGTGTGGAATATGTTTGAACTCCTTCTGGTTTGCCTTCAGACAATGCCTCTGTGACATAAGCACTGCTGCCTTTCCATACCAGAGAGGAAGACACTGTCTCCCTGGGAGGGAAACACTTTGAAAATGTTGCTACTGCCCTCTCCCACTGTCTAAAGAGGACAAGAAACAATGGGAGAGGATCCAACCTCCTTTACTTGGATATTGATATAAAAGTAAGGAAAACACAGCCTCTCATATCACAGTTTGGAGAAATCCTAAACTGATCTTACTAACTTTCAGCAGCAGGTGACCTATTTGGAAAGTAAACAATGTCTTAACAAGAACAAAATGAAGAAATTTTCTTCCCATGCTGATGAAATTTCAAACATTATGAATCTTATAGAATAAAATCAAAGTATACTATCCTTTAGTCCGAACACAGGAGACTCTCAAGTATGATTTTGGTGACACTCATATGTCTTTAAGAGAATTACCCTGACAGGCAAACAGCTCCCTCATTCTACTCTCACAGAGAGAAACAATTTATTGCTTAGTGCCCCTTCGTTGTTTACAAAAGAAAAACATCTTTTCATTTTAGTCAAGAAAGCTTCTGTTCCAGAGAACAAAGCCTTCATTTGGCCTTCTCTAATCTTTATGGTGTTTGCAAGTTGGTGTCAAAAATGTTAGTCAAGGCATGCTGCGTTACAAGTCTGTGGGGCAAAAACAGTCACAAGAGACTTTCCACCCAAGTTAGGAGACCACATTACCATTCTAACTACTTCCTATGGAAGTCACAGTTGTATCAACATCCTGCTGTTTTGTTTGTATTTAACTTGGGATATGACTCTCTACACTCCCAGCATGAATCCTACAATTAAATTGAAGCAGTCCACAGGTCACAAAAAAACAGTCTAGTGTTCTGCATTTGAATTGGTACAATTTTTGAGCCAATCAGCTTGCTATCTGAACATGTTTATAGTACACATTACCACAGCTGAAACAAGTCAAAATAATCTTCCCAATAAAGCTATAAAAAAATAGTAAACTTCTTTCTGAAAATTATTTTTTCTTCACAGCTATTTATATACTGTTCTGTTATCTAATAAAGATACGTTAAAGAATTCACATCAGAGAAATTATCATAGATATCTTTCTCCAAATATAGGCTGTACTACAGATGGAAAAGTAGAAAAAAATAGAAATTATCCTTCTTTCAAAATAATCCTCTATTAATAATATAAGATATCTGACCCTGGTGTGTTTGCTTAAACTTCAAAGAGACTCCCTGAATGTCACCTATCCACTACTGCTGATTCAGCCTAAAACTATTCCCAAGGTAGGTGCTGGCTGGTTTTAGAATATACTAGCATTTAAAAAGGAGCATAAACTGAGCAGCTTTGCCCACACTTTTTAGTGAAACACCTCGGGTTCCAGTGCAGGCAAGAGCACTGATTGTCTCCCTTCCTGCTTTCCTTTGGGAATGACGGGTGCAGGAGAAAGCTCTGTCTGGCTGGAACACAGAAAGCAGGTGGGTCTGTAGGGAAACCATCCTTTTAAGTGGTTTTAAGGAGCGAGTTCCATGCATTTCAAAGAGTAGTTCTAACCTTAAACCACCTTGCCAGTTTCTCCCACCTTGCTATATTGCTTTCCTCATCCTTAGTGCTGTATGGAAGAACCCAAAAAAAAGGAAATTAACTTCATGACTACATGCAAGTAGAGTCCCTGCACTTTCCTCGGGGATTCTCCTGTCAGTGAGTGCCATGCCTCTGGCCTGTGCTGGCCCCGAACAGGTGGACTGCATACAGAATTACTCTGAAACATTCCAGATGCACTGCATTTACTACTCACTGAGATTTCAGAAGCACTTTTCACCATTGCTGTACCCAGAGCAATGAGGAAGAAAGCACTATCCTGTGGGTGTCAGAACCTCTTAGGGTGGAGCAATTAGGATAATAAAGGCAAACACGTTGAGTTCCCTCCCCAGGTGTCAGTTTCAGATGGTGATGGATGGAAATAGTAATAGGAAAATGTAAGGCAGGGACATGAGCTGATTTGTCCAGGTGCTGGAAAGACATCTAGATGGATTCTCTGGACATCCAACAGCCCTTGTCAGAGCTGCAGCTCCTGCTGAGCTGCTACACAGATGTGAAATCCCCAACTTCTACTCCCGTAAAATTTATAGATGGAAAAAAGGGGGATGTCTGCAGAAAACCAGATGAATGGTAAACTTTCTTACACTTCTGCCACTGGTACTTACCTCATAAAGCATTTTGACTTCCGTACAAATTCTGACTCTCTAGTTTTACATTTTACACAGTCTTTCCCTTAGGCTGTGACCCCCGGCTTCCAGAACCCATTCAAAGAGCCTCTTCATCCCTGCAATATCCTGAAAAGTCCACTTGAAGCCATTTGTAGGCTTTTCCATGCCTGAAGCTCTTGCTCCACAGGGCAGGAGGGCACCAGTCAGACCAGGTGACAGACGAGGCGACAAGGCACATTCTCCTCCCAACAGGACGAGCTTCCTCCTCACCCCGTGGAGCTGCTCATACTCAGCTTGTTGAACCAAGCAGCTCCAGACCATGGTCTTGCACCCAAGACTGGCATCTAGTGGCAAACCCAAGTGCCCTCTCCTTGTCTGGCACTGCAGCTGAACCACTGCCCCAGCAGTCAAAGGGCACTGGGTGTTCAGTGCTTATGCACAGAGTGGCAGCTGCTGGGGCTGAATGCTTGGTGGAAAAAACATGATATCCCTTTCTTCCCACAAATATTTCATCCCTGACTATACACAGGTGCTGTTAAATGAATAAACCTACTGAAAAACAGAGATAAGCAATATTCATTTATTATTTTCAGTGAAAAAATTGCGACCGTACTTAAACAAAGGAAGGGATGTTTAATTTTATTCTGTCACTGTAAGAAAATTTACTGCAAAATCTAATTTAAAATATATTTTTTGGACAGCACAGCAGTATTCTATTTTTGTTACTGAATAAAATGACTAGTAGCTGGGGTTTTATTAGGAGATCTTTAATGCTTCATTACTAATCATCTCATTTATCCCACATAAGGGAAAATACATTTTCTTCTGGAAATTTGTAGTGAATTTCAGGGCAAACTCACTCCCAACAAAACTGATTTAGCAATACCCACAGGTGATGGCATGAACTCCAATAAAGGCAAGGAAATTGCCTTTCAAACTTGGCAAGAATTTCATTCAGGATACTCTGAAAGCTTCAGAGCACCGAGCGTGCTGAGTTAACAGAGGAAACACTCTGTAATTAACAACTGAATCTCAAAAATTAAGACTTGTCAGATCTTCAGTCCAAAACATGAAGTTCAGTCTTTTGAGGGATTAATCACATGGCCACTCTCTAATGCATGTGACATGCACTGCTTGTCACAGGTAACTAACTCATTGAAAAATCATCAAATTAATGCAAAACCACAATTAAATATTTTTAACCTTGTATTTAAACAATAAATAGATTAAACATCACAGAAATTTAACTTAAAGATTTTCAACCAAGAAAACACCAAATTTTGATAACAAAGTTGGGGGGGGGGGGGGATGGGGACAGCTTGGATGTTGGAGTTTTGTGTTTTCTTTTTAACTTCAGTGGTTGCAGTTGAAGATAAAATGCATATAATTTAAAACTTGAACTTACAAAAAGAGTGACAATCATTTTTATATCTTCTCCCCCACATGCCATTAGACTTTCTTTTATGACTTTTGGCTCTCCAGGTCAAACTTTATATCTTCCAAAGGGAAAATAATTTTGACCATTCCTAAAAAGATGATCTGTCCCACAGAGTAAAACCCACTTTGCATGAGGGCAGGCATTTATTTCACATCCATATATATGTAAGGCAATTTTAATATTATATAAATACTCATTTATCTATCTATACAGCTACCTAATTTTGTTACAAGCAGGTTTATGAGTTTTGGAAGGAACCACCACATAGGAAAGGAGATCTGTATGAAAGCATTGTGGTCATGGAAGTATGCTCCACAAACATGGCATTTCTGAAACATCTGACAAACCTCCACCACATCACAGCGCTGAAACTTCTCCTACCCTCAAGCTCTTCATGTTACAGAATGAATAAGCTTTTCTAGGCAAGCCTTGTGAAGCTCTCAGGAGGTTGTGCTCCTACTTTTGGACTCTCAGAAAACAAAAACAATGTCTGGAAAAAGTAGTCTTAGGATGTATTTCCACCTACCAAATTTAAAGTTCAGGCCAACTGAAATATTTCTACGGATGATAAATACATTTTTTAAAAAAACATTAACGTGGCTTTTGTCACACTATGCAATACATGTATTTTTTTAAGTATCACTCACTAAAAAATAAAAAGTGCATTGATTTTTTTTTGTATGCTCAGAGATACAAAGAGCACAAAGCAACAAGAAAATTAGGCAAAATGATGGATTTGAACACATGCTGCATTTTACTGTTAACATGTATGCATAACTTCCATTAATGTCAGTATGAGTTATGTGTGCACTGCTAAAATAATAAGGCCATAACAAAAACATTTCCTCCAGAACTAATATAGTAATATTTTTAATAGACATTTCGAAAAAAACCCCACATATTCAGAAAGTAACATGCAAATGCAACTCCTTCTTCAAACTCATACCTTGAAACTCTTTAAAACAAACCCTATTTTTTCACAAATTGGCATCAAGTTAAGAATAAGTTTATTTTATCAAACTACCTTTCATTTAATGGGTACTTATATTATTTCCAGTTCAAAAAGACCAACCAAGTATGAACAAGATTGAGCTGCTATGCATTTTTACTCCAAACTTCCATAAATAACCAAATGTATATGAGAAGAAGAAATGACAATTGAAGAAGTCCTCTAAAACTGACAACTGATTGTGGCCAGTAAATTAAGATGGATGTTGACAATGACAGCCAGATGGGCCTAGAATGCAGAGTTATGGTTGGAACTCAAACATAATATAAGCATAGGAAATCATCATGAATGTTCTTCAGCACACACTTCATGCCTATTTAACTGGAAACTAGCAGCCAAAAACCGTAACCACTCAATATCAAATTTTTAAAATTATAAATAGAAATTACGGTCAATGCTTCCAATTAATAAGTTATCTAAAAATGCCAGAGATAAGGCACAGTTTTTTTATTATCTTACTACAACACAGAATTATCATTCTGTCTTCAGATGTCTGGGTCCTAGCTAGCATCTAAAACCTGGTTTTGAGAATATCTGGTTCATTTTTAAAAACCCTATATCGAGTATATTCTGGCATAATGCAGCAGTTTCATAAAGTTTGCTTGTCCTTCACTTATTTCAGTCAGCAATTTCAAAAGTTACACAACTGTAACAAAACATCTGAATTATTTCTAAAATGTGTTTATTAACAGAATCATAGAATGTTTTAGGTTTGAAGGGACCTGAAGATCATCTATTTCCCATACCCCTGCCAAGGGAAGAACACCTTCCACTAGACCAGGTTGCTAAAGTTATTATTTTAGTTTTAAAATTTATACTGAAAAACACTCTCTATGTTTATATATCATTTTAAATTCCACACTATTCCTAACCAGGATCTTTGCTACTGGGTCTTTCACCACTAATACCACTCATCCAGCCCTTCATCCATAAAATAGAACAGCTTTTATCAAAACAAGTCCTACTTCACCAGTTTTTGCCAAACTCACTTTCCTGATTTTTCTGTGAAGTTTTGTGTACTCAATTTAAAAAGTCACACTAACAGAATTAAAGATTTTTCCACTATGTTGCTCAGCAATTGTTAATTATGATTTTAATAAAAACACAATGGTATGATTAGGACCAAAAAAAAGGCACCTGGGGAAACAGACCAAAGCACTATACAGAAAATAGATGACTGGCACTGAGCTTCTGAGTTATGATAGGACAATTAATATGCACATATAATAGAAAATGTTAAAAAACTTTTTAAATGTATCTGTTATAGACTATAATGCCACATAGTATTCTAATTCATCTGTGATTCCATTTTTCTGTATGTATATAGACCTCATTAAAGTCAAAACCAGAAATTCTTTAGATATCACTGGGAACATCTGTGCTTCCATTACAGTATTTCTGCACCTGCATTACATGGCAGCCATTCTCAAAATCCACTTTTATAAAAGCCTGCTAAGAGCATGATTCCATTTCCACTTTGTCTTATTTACAATAATATTATGAAAACCATTTTTTCTGATTATTTCCCTTTCTTTAAAATGCAAAGATAACTATAACATTTGACCTGAAGTTATATAGGGCTTCCTCCCTCAAAAAAAACTGTTTCAAAATTACAACTGTGAATTTTCTTTGATGAATGTTAACTACACAATTGCCAGCCTAGCCAAGTCATAGCAGGTTCACTCTTTTTGCCAATTTTAAAGATCATATCAGAGCTTTAACGCCCCATAATTACAGATATTCGCTTTTCTCTGTGTGGAGGAAGTTAGATTTAAATTTTATGTCTCCTTTCCTTTTTCATTCTGAATACATATACACAGTGATAAAGTGTATGCAAATAGGGTTTTGTTATTTTGGGGGTGTTTTTAACCAATTCAAAGCAATAAACTATGCACCATCAATAGAAAGTTGATCATTCCCTTCCCTTGAATGTGACACTAGCAAAGATTCCAGCATTGCATTCCCACTGAGAGATGGGGCCTTAGACTCTCAGTTTCTCATAGAAGTTATATAGTGCTGATATTTTTATTTGCATGCAACAAAAGACAACTTTCAAAAACTGTTGAGTACATCTAAAATTAAGAATTTTGTACGTTCATGCTTTTAAAGGAATTTAAGTGTCTTAAAACTATTAGAAGTCCTTAAATTCAGACTTAAATATATGCAGAGAAAAATTTTTAAAATAACACAGAAAAAAACCACCAAAACTTTCTCTTATAGAAAAAGTAGTTTTTTTGGGGTTTTTTTCCTAGAAATTAGAGAAATCAAGATACTTACTTCATTTCTAGAATTTCTTCAAGCTGTTTCCTTCGCTCTATTCTCAGGTTAGCCAGATGTGCTTCTTTTTCAGCCAAAGACTGCTGTGTTGAGGCAAGACGGGCTTTGGTGGAATCTAATTCTTGTCTAGTCTTTTCCAGTGCATTCATCAGCTCTTCTACCTAAGACAGAGGAAATTTTAAACTCCATATTCTTTACAACAAGAAAATATTGAACCCTTATAAATACGGGGGGG